>MU385999.1:0-60808 GCA_022497145.1 Rostrohypoxylon terebratum
TTGGAGACAGTTCGTGTATATACTGTTTCAGATACAATTCAAGATTGTACCTTCCAGTGTACTGAATACAGGCATATGATGCCTGCATTCAACAAGTTCTAACTTACACAAAGTCTCGGCTTCCACGTAATACCTTCGAGTCGCCTTGTTTACTAAGGTCGAAGTGATGTAGTCCGGCATCAGTTATAGATTTGATTACATCCTGTAGAGTTCGGTGGATATCTCCAATCCCTGTGAGCCGAAAAGTGGCGGCCGCCATCCTACAGGCTTCTACGTACTGAACAGGCCGAACGAGCACCTTTGCGGGAGCATACCTTGAGAAGTCGAGGTCGGTCTGCTTATCAGCGGCACCGGTATCAGGCACTATCTCTATGGAAACTCCTCTGAAGCGATCATTCACATCCTCCAAGAGATCGATCTTTATCTGGGCGCTGTTCGGGTTTTGTATGCTGGTTCGTAACTGGCCAAAGCGGAGCTCTGTTAGACTCCGTTTCCATCTATCCCAGGGCGAGGTCTCGGTAAAGTTTTCAAAAAACTCAACGTAGAACTCCGAGCAGTGAGCATTGAGAAACGTGCTGGGGATGGCATTAATGTCATAGCCCTGATGACCATGATCGGGCAAGACCGGAGTAGTTGGTATTTCTTCTTCTTGTTCTTCTTCTTGTTCTTGTTCTTCTTCTTCCTCTTCTTCTTCTTCTTCCTCCTCCTCCTCCTCCTCCTCCTCTGGATACTGACCGGGCATCCGACCAGGCCACAATCTTTCAGAAGTCATTAGCTTCCACGATTATGTGCGGGTGAATGGGTGTACAGGCGTGTCTTATAAGTGAAGACCGATATAGTCTTGTACGATATCATGGAGAAAAGAATGTGGACCGTATCAGACATAGGCCAAAGATGGTATATATATCAAGTTTATATCGGCTTCTTTCGCGAGAGCGCCACGAAGAAGTCACATATTCTGATAGACAACAGGGTTGCTTGACGAAGTTTGTTACACCATGACTACATATTCACTGTGCAATTGAATCGATAACGACTTCCTGGCTATTAGCACGGTATCAATGAATAATGGACAAAGTATACATATGCAAATATATTGAGTGATAGGAGTCACTCAGGTTCTTAGTTACCTAGAGGAGTTATTATAGTACGAAAATCGGTTGATGAGATATGTCAACTTTCCACGAGTCCATATTAACAATTAAACTTCCCCTAGGTTAGCTAAAATAAGGGGCGTAGCTCCTGTTATGTCATATGCTCATTATGGAGTATTAGAATCGCAACAGCAAACCACCATCTCTGCTAGCCCAATCTATTCACAATAGACGAAATAGTGCAAACAGGGTGATTTCCCAGTACTAATGGCTTAAGATCCATTGACCTGTCCTTCACGTTCTTTCAATTCGTCGCTATCGTTAATTATCGTTTCAATTGTCGGGTGTATCGTATTTAAGATGTCTAATGCGTCTTGAATTTTGTCTTTTGTTTCGGTGTCATCGATAAACTTGTCCTTCCCTTCTTCTAGCCTCCCCAACGCGTAAGGGAACCAGTCAAGTGCCTTCGTGAGCGTTTCGTACGTAGTGGTTGGGAGGACCTCCCCAGTCTCGATATTGTCAAAATAGTCTTCAATATTTTTGAATATGGCCAAGATCTTTTCCGCGTCGTCAAGCGATTCGACTTCAAAATCAGGAAACTCGAGAGAATCTGAGTTTGTCATGGTGAGAAGGACGTGTAAGACTGTTTTATTTGATTTTATCTTCTCCTCTTAATACTTTCACGCGGAAACTAAGGAGGTAGGAATGAGAGTGAAGGAAAAGGATTTACCACTTCACGTAAAGAGCTCTTATACATCTTGAAAGCCCACGTCATCTAACTATAAACTCATGTTTGAAAGCTCCAGTAATAACAACTCCTCGCAAATTATCTCCGAAAGAGGGCTTTATACCAAGACAAAGCTAAAATATGAGATGATGAAGCTATCGTGACCGCTTTCCAACGGGTCAAATGGAAGCAGAAGCCTACGCCAGAAAGGAATAGCCGCAAGCTTTGCTGTGAATAGGTATGCAAAGAAGATTACTGGCTAACGTAGTTCTCATGACTATCTACACAATCACCCTAGCCACGCATCGACGACTGAACTCACGGTAATAGCCGCGAAGGGGCTATGATTATGAATAGCTTCCTAAGCCTTCCTCAGCCGGGCGTAAATAACAATCAGACTTTGGTCATGTTTGAATAGGTGCCTTCACTTTTCCGGCTGTATGTGATAGACTCACGTCAGATGGGTGTAACAACACAGAACAAGACGGTCAACATTACCTACTCATATAAAGGCTATTACCGTGTTTGTCGACACAGGGAATTCGTCCTCTCGTGACTTTGATCGTGACACCGTTGGTGGAAAGCACCAACGCGGGATTGCGGAGGATTATGATATATATATTACTATGAAATCATCAGATTACATGTAAAAGTACCAAACTCCTGACAATTACTCATAACGCCGATTTCCCAACCAATGAACAAACCACAATAACTATTACAAATTCACAACCCCTATTCTCGCCATCTTCCGTTACTCATGGAAATATCCCGTAATATCATTCTGCTCCCCACACTTCCCACATCGATGCACCACAGGACGACCCTCCTTCAAAGCCGAGCGCGCCGCCGCAGCTAGGCCTACGCCAGCACCCGCTCCCACACCAGTTCCAGTTCCAGTCCCAGTCATCAAGCTATTCTTCGCCTGCGTAGTCGTGGTCGCGGGATGAACCGCACCCTGATTCCTCTCTCCCCCCTCCATCCCTTCTGCTACTTCGCCTCCATCTAAACTCCCCCTCCCCAAGTGCTCCCGATTAATCCCCGACGGCGTGCCTGAGGATAGCACGTTGTACTGCCCGTCATGGCTCGAATCCGTCGATGCGCGGTTCCGCGTGTGCGATTTGTGTCTCGGGGTGCTGTGCTGCGCGGTCTGTGGCGTTTGCGAGCTCGTGGTGGCGGACCGGGACTCCCGCGTTGCGCCGCTGGAAGGAGCGGCCGTGGATTGAGTAGTGGCGGTACCGCTGCTGTTGTTGTTATTGACTGGCTCCTTCTTCCCGAGGTGGTGCGCCACGGCCGCGGAGCCGACGCCGGCTACACCTGTCGCGCCGGCGGTCTGGGCACCGACGTGGTGGCGCTGAGTTTGCGTGGTTTCAGGGGAGGTGGTGGTTGCGGGTGTAGAAGTGAGATTCCTTTCTCCGGAATACTCGGAGGGGGTGTTGCTGGTGCGCAAAGTGTCCTTTAGGATGTGTCTCTGTCCTTGCTGATCGGTGGTAGGAGGATTAGAAGCGTACGCTCCTGCCGTCTGCGGGTACGGTTCGTTTCCACCACTTTTAAAAGCTTGATGGGTCCCGGATGTTGTGGTCTGGTCTTTGTTGGACGTATTGGCATGATGAGCGACGACACTAGCACCGGCAGCGCCTGCACCTGCGAATGCGACTTTTGCGCCGGTGTGATCGTCTTTCGTGGCGGCATGGTGCGTGGTGCTTGGAGAAATGGTAGTGATGTCCGAGTTGTAATTGGACTGATCACCAATGTTCATGCCCGAGGGAGTTCCATCTGGTAAGATGTAATATTGGTGACGGTGGCTAGGATTGGTTTGGGAAGACTTGGCGTGAGAGCCAGTCTGCGGGATAGTCTTTTTTTCGGATGAAATGACAGGTGCTGTGGCTCCCGTGACCAGACCATGCTGCGGCTTATTGTCAGAGTGAGTTGGATGAATTGGCTGACTAGATTGTCCCATATGTTGGCTGTCCCTATTAGCATGCTCACGAAGAGCATAACCAGCACCCGCTCCTAAGCCGGCAGCTCCAAGGCCCGAACCAATGAGTAACTCGGTCTGCTCACTGGGCTTAGTATGTGGAGCAGAGGAATGACTTTTTGTAGTTGTATCTTCAGGGAGCGGGTATGCAGTATTTGTTTTCTTCGTGGTATTCTGGTTGTGGTAGCCAGTGCTTCCAGTAGCAGCAACAGGATCTCTTGTTTCCTGAACGCCATTGTCGAAATTATCATTTGGGTGCCCATAAAGCGTGTTGGACTTTCTGTTCTGTTGCTTATGTCCCAATTCCCGAGACTTGTCATGCTTATGAGCACTATCCTCAACACTACTACCAACAGAAGATGCAGCAAGAGCTGCTCCAGCGTCCCTCTTTGTGAGAGGGTTGTCGTCTTTGCTTGGTTTCGGCTGTTTAGTATGCTTTTCCTGTTTGGCTTCATACTCCTCTGAATTGGTATCCCTGTCCTTGTGGTCCCGGTGGAAGAAGCTGACAATTTTACTTCCTCTTCTAGCATGCCCGCTATCTTTGTTAGAAGTAGACTCACCCAAGCCGTCCTTCTCCTGGTGGCGATCTTTCGGTTTGTCAGCATGCTTATTAGAAGCCGCGAGGCCAAGACCTGCACCGGCACCGGCGGCAGTACCGGCAGTACCGGCAGTTACACCTTCAGTGAATTTCGAGCCGTTGTGTTTATCTGACTCGCTGCGCAAAGTCTGGTCGTCTTGAGAAAGAGGTAATGCTTGCTCTTGGTCATGACTGAATTTAGAGCCAAGGGGATGAACGGAACCCTCAGCAGATGTCTCGGAGCTACCGTGCCCAGTAACGGTGTTGTAAGTGCCAGTACCGTAGGGTACATCACCCCAATATGGGTCATCGTGGTTGGGATCATTTGATTGCTTAAGACTATCCTGGGCGATGTTGCGGTTATTATGTCGGGGGATAGTTTCAGCTTTGGGTGCCACTGGGACTGCTGCGCCTGAAGGAAGGCCAGTAACGCCTCTAGATGTGTTTTGATCTTGATGGTTTGAGTCTTGTACGTTGGATAAGAGAAATTGGCGACTGTTGTTCTCATCAAGACGACTGTAAGCACCAGTCATTACACCAGGCTTTCTGTTGGTTTCATGCTGAATGGGCTGTTCTGTTTTAGGAACATTGGCTGCATTATTCAATTCCATCGGATTATGTAAAAAATTCGTGTTTGAGTGAAAGGCGCTATCGTTGACTGTATTTCGAGCATGGGTGTCGAGATAATCCGTATTGGTGAGCCCAATGCCAGAGTCAGTGTGCTGGTGTCCGCGGGCCGTCTCCCCCTCATTAACCCAACCCCTCGGGTCTTCAGGTTTATGTAACTTGTTGCGTTGAGGACGAGCTGTCGAAGATCCTAGTGCTGCTTCGTCCCTTGTAGCAGGTAGCATGTCGTCAGTTGGAAATGAGCCTGGCATGTGTTCTGGTTCTAGTGAGGTATATCCGGACATCGTGATAGTAGTAAGCTTCAAGAATAGCTAGGTACAAAAAGCGTGGTAAGATTATTTTGTCGTAAGGTCTGTCGTGGTGTGCATACAATTTTAAAATAGCCTCTAGAGACAAGAGAAGCCGGGGGCCTTATGTAGATATGTCTTGAAGATTGTGTTAAAAAAGATGAGCTCATAGCTTAAAATTCGAATATATCCCTTACGTTCCAACAGCCATATCTTGGAGCTGTCGTAGCTATGCCTAGCTGTGCGACATCACATACAACATGAAAGATAACGACAAGTCATGACATCAGATTGCGACAGCGATCTACCTAGAGGCATGGATAGCTTTGTTTAAATTCGTTCTTGTTGCCTAATTGGGAAACGAGCTACCGCGGACTAAGGAACTAAGGAGCTGGCGTTAAACTGTCTCAGACTAAAAAGTTCCATTTCATCATTTCATCATTTCATCATCAGGGTCCGATCAGCTGGCGTTCGATTCAACACCGCTGAATCGTATTCTAGGGCTAGATCGAACATTTTCCTATTCCGTAGGCTTCATTGCGTAAGTGGCCGTGGTAGCTATGAAATTTCGTATAAGCGAACCTTCAATACGGGAAAATCGATATCGAAACTGGGAATGGAAAACTATCTGCTGAAGTAGTTAGCGTACAATTGAGCTCTAAAGGTATTGGATCTTTCAAGAACAACTAGAGCATAAAGAAGTATAATTAAATAAGTTCTCATTCAACATTGTAGCTATAGCCTACATATAGAGGTCGTAAGTTGGTACAAACGTCAAGTACTCCGTGCCCTTTAAAGCCGTTTTGAGGAACAATTGCAAAGTCAGAGCCTGCACAGCAGAACGCCAGTTGTGTCCTTTACCAGCAAATACAAAATTGCATCCTGTGCAGCCCATTCCTTCTGAGCAGCCGTCGCAAGCATATACCCACTGACTAGAAGAAAATATACAATACTTTTCCCCACAGTAGGTTCATTGAGACTTGCTGTCGCTGTTGCCGTACTCTTTTACCTAATCATCTCGTCTGCACCTATGATTTCATATTCATCGTCGTAGTCGTCCTCGTCGATATCTTCTATGGGTGATCGTGCTGCATTCCATTGTGGAAGCCTGGGTCTGTAGTCCGCAGGCGCCACCCATTTCGGGGCTAGGCCGTGCTTTCGTAATCGTCTCCGATGTCTCTTACGTTCCCAGACGTCCATGAACTTCTCGTCGAACTGGGTAAAGTCTCTCTGCATGACCCAGTCCGTAACTTCGGCCAAAACATCTCCTACTTCTTCGCCAACCTTCCACGTTAGGGCTCTCCCCTTTCCTCCTGTCGCCCATTCGTCTAGCATGAACGGCATTGCATAGGGGAAATATGGCTCATTCGGTGACCAGTCGCAGGGTATATCTGGTGTACAATCGTACTGAATTGTGTACAACGCACAGAAGATTGATTCTAGGCAGTACCATATAGATAGAATAAGGGCTAGTATGCCTAGCTTTGTTAACCTGAATCTGGGAGACTTTCTGTACAAGGCGGGAAGTGCAAGTACGACAGGGGCGTTGTCACTTGAGCTAGCGGACACACGTGCTTTAGATTCCGACTCAGAGTTTTTCAGGTCCTTTTGAGGCTGTTCTGACTTGACCTCGGTATGCAGAACCCTATTTTCTAAGCGTTCAATCCCCTTCTTTGCAGACTGGATGCCTAGGAGACCTGTCTTCAGCGACTTGCTCATCCTATCGTAGATTTGCAGTTCGCGATCCCGCTCTGGAAGTTCCGGTAAATCAAGATCATTGTCAATCTTGTCTATGGTATCATCCATCATTTTCTGGAGTTCTTCATCATCAATATCCTGGCTGGCGAGAATTGAATCGAAATCCTCTAGCGTTGAATCGTCGATCTGGTTCATGCGCAGGATTGCACGAATATCATCCTTTACCGTCGGAAGTTTGGCTGTATTGATTATAGCGCGAGGAGGTTGACGGCGTCTGGAAGCGGATCTGGCGCGACGCGAAATCGTGGGCATCGATGAGGATCGTGGCAGAGATGTTTTTCTTAGGTCCGTAGATTCGTCAGTTCCTTTTTGATCATCGTCTTTAGTTGATGACTTGCTAGAATCTCTAGTACGAAGCTCTGGGGTTGGATCAGAGCCAAGATCGGGGACATTTGATAGCTTCTTGTCATCAGAATGATTCTCCTGCTTAACTCGAATGGTGGCTGGTGTCTCCACATAAGCTCCGGTAACACGTGGAGTTGGCTGGGTCAAGGGGTCGATCTTGTTTACTCGTGGTGTTTCTTCTTCAGCCGGCTCTGATGGAACAGGCGACGGTGCTCGAACAGAACCCTTCTCGGAGTAATTGTCAAGAGGGGCGAAAAGTCTCAGCTCGGCTTCAATGCGATCCAAAGGGTCTACTTCCGAACCATGTAGGCTGCTCTTCTTCTCTTGAAGTGAATCACTAGAAGCCATCGGCCGTAAACCTGCAAATCCAACTGTCGGTCGTTCTCTGGAGCTCTTAACTTCCAGATTCTTAGCCTCCAAGTTTTTCAGTCTCCTCTCTTGCCTTGCTGAACGCGAACGACTGTTCTCTCTACTCTCAACTGTCTCTTTTGGCGGAGAATCGTGTAAAATAACCTTTGGCTCGGCTTTCTCAGTGGAAGGACTAGCGCTAGTTGCTCGTGCAAGGCGACGAAGCAAGTCCTGTGAATCATTTCGCGATAGTTGACTGTCCCTTCTTTCCTCCTCAGCCCTGTAAACATTTGTAATCTCCTTGGATGGCCCGTTAGGTTTCTGTTCGCTGGTGCTTCGAGGAACTGCGGTGGGGGTATCTGTGGCTCGTTCTTCCTTTGTCTCCAACGCTAACCGGCTATCTAGGGATTTTACAGAGACGTTATCAAGGGGCAGCAGACCACCTCGTAATCCTTCCCTGTGAAAGCCTTGCTCAGCCTCTGGCGACTCCTCGCGCGCTTCGGAATTTCTAACTCGTATTTCGTCGAGCCTGCTCGTAGCCATTGCTCGCTTAGATAGCGCGTCCATTTCTCGCGCCCGTATCTCATCAAGCCGATTGTTTGGTCGCTTGAAGGATGAACCCTCCTCTTCTGGCAATACCGCATTTGCAGCTTCAATTTCTTTCTGCCGAATCTCGTCAATCTTATTGTTGCTGCGACGTAGGTTTGCTGGGCTCCTAGCCGTAGATGTAATACTCGATGTTCGCCGAGACTTTCCATTAGATTGTTCGGTTCGGATTCGAGGGCTTTCGGAAATCTGAAGATCCCCAGCTGTAAAATCGGCATCAAGTTGCCAGTTGAAGCTTTTCTCGGGAGATGGATTCGAGGGTCTTTGAATTGCTGAGGCGCGATTGCCTCGGTCGATAATAGACGATTGATTCTCGATGGATGGGATACGTGTATGCGCGCCAGCATGACCTTCCGTTCTGGAGATAGCATCCTGTTGGCCGTCCCTACGGCGTACCGGGGAGCCCCTCAGATCATTGTCGCTAGCCTTCTTAGCAAGGACATTGCCAGTTTCCGACGCCTTAGGTCCAATTCTGTTCCGACTAAATAACCCATTAAGTGGTCCATTGCCCGTACCAAGCTGATGGTTCCGATCAAACTGTTGGAGATGACGCCCGAGGTCGTTGCCCGCGCCGGTCATTGAATTTTGGGGGGGAGCTGTGCTAGACGACTGACGTCTTGACTGCAGTCGCCGTGGTGCAGGACTGGGGGAACCATCGATACGTCCGTTCATCTCAGCGCTAGCCATATTAAAGGCATGCTTGATACTGAAGGTGTCGTCGAGAGTATCATCCGCCTCTTGCTGTTGAGCCAGCTCGAAGGCGGATTTGAGGTTCAAAGGTTGTCGCATATCGAGAGATTGGGTCTGAGGATGTTTTTGCTTGCTTTTTTGAATACCGAGTGAGTTTTTTTGTTGATAGCAGGATGTCGCGATATTTGCGGTGCTCTTAGGTTGAGGGATTCGCGTTTCGCGCGGTGAGTCGGGAATTCTATCCGACGATGCGCTGAAGCTTTTGCTATGAGGGATGTATTTCGGACTCGAATAGAGAGGATGTCGCGAACCAGTACTAAGGCTACTAGTATCTGTGTCGGATGTGATGTTTTCTTTCAGGTCAGGTTTACTAGGGCTTCTCTGTGGGATTCGTCGGGTGGTGAAGGATTGTGTTGAGGTTGTTGAGGTTCTACCACCGCGACCAATACCGATAGCTTTACTGTTACCATTACCATTACCATTGAGGCTTCTGTTAGCGTTAGGCTTCGTGGCCAGGACTCCCGGAGAGTTTGGTGGGTTGCGATCCATTATCCCGGAGAGCGACGACAGCAAGGAGCCTTGAATTAAGCAGATAGGCGCATCGTTGTTCGGTGGATAGATACGTGTTTGTCGCGAAGGAGCTCATAACAAGAAAATTGGAGTGAAAAGAAGGAAGAGAGCAGGTTCACGAAACATGGGCGATTAAAAAGAAGTGCATTGCAAGGGGGAGGGGTTATTTGAGTTTAAGTTTTCCCCGGGGTAGTGTTAAGTTTAAGCAGAATGTAAAATATACGGTGAAAATGGAAAGAAGTCGAAGTCGTCTTGCTTATCGTGAATTCAAGGAAGCTACATCGAGTTGGCATCGCGACTTTCAAGTGGAGCGACCCATCCATAGATGTTGATTCCGCTGCCTAGAAGGGAAAGCGGCCACTATCTTACAGTTGTATCATAGCGCTTTCCACCAATGTGGTGCCACCTAAGACTCCGCTACTACCTACCAAAAATTCTAATGTGGGCTTGGACGCTTCACAAGGATCGAGCCACTGCGGGGCAGATAAGTACCCGATTCTCTCAATTAGCGTGTTCTGCCATTTCCTTCTCGAAGCTCTGTTAACGAAACGACATCATCTTCACAAACCTTCACAATCCTGAACGTCGCGGACACCCTTGTTCATTTCGTGGCTTTTTTCCTCATCCATCTAAGTACTTGAGGTCCTGAAGTATCTCATAGTCACATGACAATTATTACACGTCTTCACCATGACCATGATACGCGGCCGTTGGAAGCTTCTGGGCCTATAATCTGACTGTACTTGCGATCACAGCTGGAACACAGCACGGCGCATGCAAACAAACTGGCATGCGGATATACTACGCGGTTTGATGCTACACCCTTAGACCTAGGCTGTCCTGTCAAAATATTTGAATATTTGTCTCCATCTGTATATCCCTGATACAGATCCAACTCGGCGATCCAATGATACTACACAGGAAAATTTCTACTGGGTGTCTACTGGGTGTGTGTACCTAGTATACAGTCGGGGGTGTGTGAACCCATTGCTGCTGAAAAGTGCCGTGCGGGGAATGCCCCTATTAACAAGATTCCAAGGTTAGGGGTAATGGAAGCGGGAGTTCATGATGGATGATACTACGAGCTACCTACCTTGTAATATATAGAATCTGGTTCTCTTCCATTTATATCGATTTAATCTAACTTGATTTTCCATACGTCTATCTCCCTACTTAGCACTCACCATGTCGACTTCAAAAGTAGCCATCGTCACTGGCGGGGCATCAGGGTTAGGATTGGCGGTCGCTGAAGTCTTCTCTCAAAAGGGTTGGCGGGTGCACATCTTTGACTTGAACGAAGCCAGCCTAGATAATTCTGTGTTCCATAAAGTCGATGTAGCCTCATGGGAATCTCTCTCGTCTTCCTTCGATGCCGTGTTCAGAAGCGAGGGTCGGCTAGATTTTGTTTTTGCAAATGCCGGCGTCATGGAAAAGGGGAAATTCTTCGAAACACATCAGTTCTCATCACCGCCGCCAGAACCAGATGAATCTAGCATTGATGTCAATCTGAAAGGGATAATCAAGACGAGTTACCTTGCTCAACATTATTTTAGGGCGAATGTAAATGGGGCCAAAGACTGCGTCCTTATTATGACATCAAGTATCGCTGGTATCGTGAGTGCCCCTCTTGAAGGTAATCATAACGTTGCCTCCATCTCATCCACTTTAGTACCCTCAAGCAATCACGCCTTTATATGCAGCAGCCAAGGCAGGCATCTTGAACTTCATGCGCTCGATCGCTCCGTTGTTCTACCAGGAAGACGGCATAAGAACATACGCTATCTGCCCCGGGTCTGTACGGACCAACCTACTACCCAAGGAGTTGTGGGATGCATATCCGCAAGAATACTTAACTAAGATGGAAAAAGTTACATCTACTATTGAACCCCTAGTTGATGGGAGGCAGCTTCAAGATTCCGGGGGGAAGATATTTGAGAAGTCCGATGTTGGTCTGACGGTCGAAATTTTCGTTGACGATGTCTATTTGAGAAGTCCACCGGATCCTTGTAACGATGGTATGAGATTCATACTGGAACTCATGCGACCGAAGAAGAAAGAAACATCTATAGGATGAGGATGGAACTTCACTTTTCTGGTCGCTACATATTTTTGTGAGCCGCTCTGCTAGCGTATACCTTCCCTATACCCGATCAATACCAGCGCCTTTTTTTCTTTTACCAGAGCTAGGGCCTCAATCCCTCACAAGTTGTAAGACTGGTGTATTCTGGCGTTGGTCAAGTGTGACTTCGGGGGCGTGACTTAGCTGTAGCGCTGCAGGGGAGGCTGCGAGAATTGGAGTGCCGGACGGACGTAAGCTGCTTTACAGGGTTCTGTGCTTCTGCTAATGCGTCCTTTTCAGGATGGGCTGGATGGTAAATAACTGCGGAAATAGAGAGCATATAGCTATATCTACCTCTAGACTCTCAAGATGTCTGCTCAAACCCTCAATCGGATGGTATGGCTTCTGTTATATGTCAGTTATTGCCCCCGAGTCTGGTTGACTTTGCAGCAGAGCAGTTTGGTTACGGTTCTAGGTCCTGTGCTAAGGCCAACGCCTGCAGGATCAACTTTAGGAACACCCGAATCTGAGGTTATGCAGTTGTCAAACGAGTATCAAATGATGAGCGAAGGAACGATGTTTCCCTACCTTGTCATCGACTTTAAGACCTAGAACAGTGGCGGGTACAGAGAGGCCCAACATCAGCTTCTTACAACTTGCGCGACAGCTCTTTCGAGTACGAGGAGTTTGATTAGGGAGACTAATGTCGTCGTTGGAATGTATATCTTAGGCCCCCGGGTAGAAATGGGTATAATGTGGATGACAGGATCGAGGGATGAACCGGAGTTCTGTTACGGCGGCCTGATGCTGTTTGATACGACTGGAGATGAAGACATTATCACCTTTCAAAACGCTTTAATGGTTTACAGCGCCCCGGTGGAGGGCAGCAATGATGGATTGCTTCTGTAGCTGTTAGGGCTCCAGCGGTATAAGCCCCCGCAATCTCGCCGCTAAAGTGGCCAACTACAGCGGTCGGCGTGATTCCATAGGCCTCGAAGATGTCAATTAGCGCTATTTGACGGCAGTGCAAAGAGGTTGAGAAAGCTCTGCATTGTTCAGTCGACTTTTTCTAGCTGGTTTGAGAAGCTCTTCCTAACAGAGTAAGATAGACTGTTCCCAATTATGGTTTCTAAATGTTGATCCAACGTTTTTATGGTGGAATGGTGGATTTCAACATAAGGTTCGTTTAACTGTAGCAACTCTTTGCCCATAAGCAGCTACTGGGTGCCCTGACCTGTGAAAACCATTACCACCCGACGTTAAGCTTCAGGGCTGCTTTAGTGGGTAGCGCAGCGTTCTCAACCACTCCGTTATTAACAATAGCGAATATTCGGTGCTGTAGATGTTCCCAGGACCCAGGTTCCCTTCTAAAACCTAAAGGGTAGGCTAGGTCGGCAACCTTTTCCAGATATTTTCCTACCCACTCCTTAGGAGGTGCATTTTGGGTATAAAGGATGCGTTCGTTGTTCATGCAGCAATTCCGTTTCCGAAGCTGCTTAGCTAATAGTGGTTATGACGGTACTGAGATTACGTAATAGAGGGGTATTACAGCCTGTAGCAGGGAAATTTTGATTCTTCCCTTCTTCCCTTCTTCCCTTCTACAACATCAGTGCCAATATAGCCATCCTCCGAGGCGTAAGGCACGAAATATTATACAACGCCAATTTAGAGTCTGTAAGATGTGCTGCCGATTATAATTTTTTTTTCAAGAATGCCAAACATAGAATAACAGGTCGTAATACTCAACGTCATCGAAATGGAGGTAATATTCATCTTCCTATCTCTAAGGGCCTCTCTAAGGGCCTCATTTATACCGTTTTCACCAACTCACTTTTCAAAACTACATCCATCGCCAAAGCTGCCAACGACACGCTTTGCATAATAGTAAAAATAGAAACTTCAGCCGCAGCCTGCAACATAAGCATATTACGCAGCTCCACGGCGACAAGCGAGTCGATACCATATTGTGCTGGGGGTTGTGACAAATCGATATCGTTAGCGGGTAGCATGAAGATATTCGCTAGCTTGGTAGCAATGGCTTCGCTAACGAGCTCCACCGCAGCGTCGTGAGATTCTGCACCCGCTAGTTTATGTGCTAGAGTCTGCTCCCTTGACCCATCCGCACTTGCATTCTGTGAGCTAGACCCTTGGCTATGGTGTTCTCGGTATTTCAGCGCCATGAAGCGCGCATCGCGGGACATCTGCGACATGCCCTGCGGGTCCCATTGCCGGCCAGGGCCAGTGTTAAGCCCTAATAGGATTTGCGGGTGATCCGTCGAGTGGGTGATGGCTGCTTGGAGCGCTTGTTGGACGGCAGTCTCTGGTACCATCAAGGTTTCGCCTGCCTGACGCAGGCGATCGGCCACACCTGCTGTCTCAGCCACATATCCAACACCTACTACGGCGCCCAAGTCGATCGATACGCCGGGGAGCCCGCGAGATTGGCGCCAGTGCGCCATTGCATCCTGATAGGCGTTGCCTGCAGCATAGTTGGACTGACTGACGACGCCAAGAATACCAGAAAAGGACGAAAGCATGATGAAGAAGTCGAGTGAGCCGGGTTGGGACCACTGCACGTGTAGGTTTCGAGTGCCATAAACCTTCGGCCGAATGCTCGTCTGCCAATCGTCTAAACTCATATGTTCAAAGACAGAGTCTCGAAGGACCATGGCGCCTTGTATCACGCCTCGAACTGGTGGTAATCCTTCTTCTTTGCATTTACGAAGTGCCTTGGCGAGATGTCCTGCAATCGAAACATCACAGTTGACGGCCATAGCTCGACAGCCAGCCTCTCGCAGCTCGGCTACAAATTCAACGCTCTTTTCAGCATTACGTGATAGCAATATCAGATTTTTAGCCCCGTGGTCGATCAGCCAGTGGGCAATGGAGCGTCCCAATCCGCCGGCGCCGCCTACGAGTAGATACGACGCATCAGACCTTAGCCGAGTAGTGGCAGCAACACGTGGAAGCACGTCAACCTCTTCATCAGGCTTAGTTGACAGTACAATCTTGCCTATATGTTTGCCGGTCTGTAGAAGACGGAACGCCTTGGCTGTGTCTGACATCGAGTACGTGATAACCGGGCGGACGGGTGCAAGCACCTGCGCTTGAACAAGCCGGGAAATTTCAGAGAGGACGCGATGTATATCGCTTCCGCGGTGTCTTAGGAGGGTCATCATATCTAAAGAGCTGTATGATGCAACACGGGTGAACGTCTCCATATTGAGTAGACTGCTGCCTTCGAGATCCTTCTTACCAATTTCGACAAGATGGCCAAAGGTTGCGAGAACTTCAAAACTCGCCTGTAGCAACGGGCCCGCAAGAGAGTTTAGCACCACGTCGACTCCTCGACCATCGGTAGCTGCTAGGATGGCCGTGGCAAATGATGCGTTGCGACTGCTAAAAATGCGTTCGTCGGGGATGCCGTACTCACGTTTAATAAACTCTCGCTTCTCTTGGGAACCGACGGTGACGTAGATCTCTCCGGCGCCCAAGTACTTAGCTAGCATAAGCGCTGCCTGCCCGACACCCCCGGCAGCTGCGTGAATCAGAATGGTTTGACCCTGTCGGAATCGCGCAGTATCAACGAGACCGACATAAGCGGTACTGAACACCATTGGTAGCGACGCCGCATCCTCGAAGCTCATAGCTTCCGGCATGTGTACCACGCCATGCCAGGAGATCCGCGCGCGGCTGGCGAACGGTCCTAACAGAAGAGCCATGACGCGGTCACCAACGTGGAAGCCCTGCTTTTGGGCCTCTGTGCCCACGCGCGTGATGATACCAGAGCATTCGAGCCCCATGACGCGTTCTCTTAGCTGACCCATAGCAACCATAACGTCCCTGAAGTTAAGACCATACGCTCGTGGCTCTATTTCCACTGTGTCGGGAGCCAGCGGCGAGTCGGAGTCAATATCGTAATCACCAAACGCTAGTGTATCCAGCAGACCGGGGATGCCGACCTCCAAGCGTAGTGGGCGGTCTTTTTGGAACAGAAGCTCCTTAGTTAGGACTCTCTCGGGATCTTGCCAATCAATTTTCGGCCGAGTCACTAGCATGCTGTTGCGAGCCGCGTCCTTGTATAATCGCGGAACCAATAATACTCCTTCCCGTAAGGCGTACTCGCACTCGGCGGGGGACGAGTCGTCTGAATTGGGATTATTAAAGCTTGATTCAATTACCTTAGTGATGGCAGCCAAAGTAGCGTCAAGCGAACTGTCCGAAGCAAGTGGAGCGCCCAGATCTAGAGAAATGAACCGTCGACCTAGAAACTCGTTTCGTAGTGTACGTAACAAGCCATGGCTCAAGCTAGAGTCCGGGTCTGGACTTTCTACAGCCCCTCCAACAGTAATCCAAAGCAGGCCTTTACAGCTGTTGGTCATGGCCTTGATAGCTTGAAAGTAGAGCTGGTCAACGATGTTTAAGATGGGCTGTGTCACCTCACCCAAGAACACGCAGATCTTGCCGGCGTACAGGCTGCTGTCAATGGCGTCTTCGAGGCCTACTACACGCGGTGCTGACCCACAAGCAGATGCTTGGATCTTATTCCCCAGAGACTCTATAATGCCAACAGGAGGTAGCGCCTTATTGCTAACGACAAAAACTATGTCATCAGAGAATGCCGGCTTGGGCGCAGCTGGAACTGTCGACATGATGACGCTGGCTGTGTAGAGGTCATCACTTTCACAATCATGCAAATCCAAATCGACACCAGTAAATCCAGCACCTCTGAATATGCGATCGGCGAATGGAATCGTGAGGGATGGGCTGGACTGCCGCTCTGGTTCCTCGCTTAACCACCAGCCAGAGAGGAGACCGAAAGTAAATTGCATGTCGACCTGGTCTTGTGTTGTCTCCATTAACAGCAAAGTACCCCCAGGTTTCATCAGACTGTGCACGTTGGCCATAGTGCGGGCCATGCTTTTAGTTGCGTGCAGCACCTGGCAAGCCACCACGATATCGTAGCTTGCCAACTTGAAGCCTTGCGATGCCGGATCTTTTTCAATGTCCAACTTATCAAATTCTAGTATATCGCTCCACTGGGCAAATTCGGTGCGGGCTCCTTCGAAGAAACCTGACGATATATCGGTAAAGTGCCAGGTTGCTGCCAGCGGGCCTCCGTCTGCGGCCGTACCGAGCGCCTTGAGCATATGCCGGGTAGCTCCGCCTGTTCCTCCGCCGATCTCTAGAATGCGAGCGCGTGGATTTTTGTGCACAACTTGACGCAACAGTGCCGCCAGCTGTATGAAGGATGGGCCCATTCGGAATGCTTCATTGTAGTATTTGTATAGCAACCGATCCTCCATCATCACCTCGAGCGGAGGTCGTTCCCCGCGCAACATAGGGACGAGCTGAGGTCCAAGATGACATACCATCTTGCCTTCGACGCTCTGATCAGTCGCAAGGGCAATTTCGCGCTCGCGCACTTCCTGGCTGTCAGATGTCCATTTTTCACTGTCAAGAGCCTGTTTGTTTGAAGCTGCAAGGTCTAACTGGTCCTGCATCCAGTGATAGAACATGACGTGATGAGATTCAAGCTGAGCAATATCCTTGGCCGTGAGGTTTTGTATGGCGTCTTGGCAATAATAGACGCACACTCTTCTCAACCTGATGATGAGGTCCCTGTCCATCTCTTCTTCAGACCGGCTGAATTGCTTCTTGAACTGTGCTAGCGCCTCTGGCTGCCTCAGCGACAGGTCTGGCGCCCATTCAATCTTAGTGAACAGTTCCTTCTCCCACTTGTTGGCCTCTTCGTCTACAACACCACTGCTACGTCCCATGGACTGACACACAAGACCTTGCATCTCGAGCACAGGGTTGGAATCGGGTGCATTTTCGTTATAAACGATAGAATCGGCTTGGAAGTTTTGCGTGCTCGAATGCGTTAAGGACGTGTGGGCTAGAAAAGCGTGCCCAGCCTCGCGACTAATGTCGCTCGACACCCATAGGCTTTGGATAGAATGGGGCAACTTAGCATCGTCTTCGAGGGATCCGACACCAGGAAGCGTACTGTAGGACGAGAGGATAACGGAGTCTAGTGTAGTCGGATGCAGCACGTGTTGACAAGGCAGGTCATTCGCCCCTACTGTGTCTGCTACCGTCACGTATGAAATCGATCGCGACTCCTTGCCATCCTGCTCGATCTTTGTTGTGTTCCTAAATTTCGGGCCATGGCAGATACCTCGAGACCGAAGGCTGGAGAACATTGTCTCGGGATCAATATGCCGTGTGTATCGGGATAATGGACGCTTTGTTGGTCTCTGAGTTGTCGACACCAAGGAGTTATCGTTGTAATCAACCGTTACAAAGCCTTTTGCATGAAGTGTCCATCGACCATCCAACGTTACGGATGAGACCTCGAAGTGCTTCCAACCTCGAATACCGATAATCTTGTCGCTGGTGTGACTTAAACTAGTTTGAACCTCGATGCCGTCCTCACTGTCTGGAATCACTAAAGCTGCTAATAATTCAATATCTCGCAGCTTATACCCTACAATCGTCTTATTCCCGGCAGAGTCTTGGAGGTTGGCGAGCTGTTTTGCGGCTTCGATAGCAAGGCAAACATAGCCAGCTCCAGGGTATACGATATTATTCTGTACCACGTGGTCTCTGAGCCACGGAGACTCGGCAGCCCGGATGATGTTCCTCCAG
Organism: Rostrohypoxylon terebratum; assembly: GCA_022497145.1. Taxonomy (NCBI): domain Eukaryota; kingdom Fungi; phylum Ascomycota; class Sordariomycetes; order Xylariales; family Hypoxylaceae; genus Rostrohypoxylon; species Rostrohypoxylon terebratum. Next base: position 18,318 of record MU385999.1, read on the forward strand.
GTAGCGACAGCCTCAATGTTTATTCCCGGTACGAGCGTCCCTAGAAGGTCGTGGGGCTCCTGGTCTCGAGCACGGATTGATCGATTGATCCGTGATTCCTTCCAATGCTTATGGCTATGGTTCCACGGATACGAGGGAAGGTCGGTGAGCACTCGTAGAGTCTGTTCACCCTGCGGGAAGTTGATTTGATGCATATCCAGAGGTAAACCTTCACGCAGTAGATTGGCAGCGGTGGTTCGTACGCTATCAAGGGCATTTTCTTTACGGACCAAAGAACCGTAGTATGGTATATCCAAACCCTCAAATTCGGGCAGGGACAGAATCTCTCGGATGGGAGCGGCGAGAGCTGTGTGGGGACCTATTTCAATCAAGACGTCTACATTGCTGCTTCCTGGCTTCTCGGTACCGCCTAGGACCATGTCAGTGAATGCCTTGACAAATTCGACGGGTTGTGTCAAGCTCTTGACCCAATGCTCTGGATTGGCAATTTCTTGTAGGCTAGTCATGCGGCTACCGGTGACAGCTGACGAGAATGAGACGGTGGTCGTGTCATCACTAGGCTCTTCGTCATCTTCCTTTCCATTCATTCGCTTCTGGAGTAGGTCTAGATAGGGCTTGGCAATGGGTTCCATGTGGTGGGAATGATATCCTGTGTCAACCCTGAGGCGACGTGAAAATTCGCTTGCTTGTCTGCACAGTTCGTCGAGCTCTTCCACCGCACTTACGTCTCCAGCGATCGTAGTGCTTTGTGGGCTGTTCACACATGCAACGACAGCTTTGCCGCTAGAGGTCAACTTATCCAAGTATCGTTGTGCCTCGACGGCGCCGAACCCAACAGCTAACATTGCACCTTTCTCTCCCGCTAGACGCATCGTCAGATCGGCCGCTAAAGCAGCTCGATAGTAAGCAGCCGACATCGCCTGTTCAAGGGTCAACGCTCCAGCGGCGTATGCCGCCGCGATCTCGCCCGATGAGTGGCTCGTGACAGCGGTCGGCAGAATACCCCACGACTCGAATAATCGAACAAGTGCGATCTGCAATGCGACACATATAGGTATACTCAACGCCGTTGTATTAACTTTACTTTCCTTTTCACTGCGCTGCAGTTCCTCTAGCAGAGACCAGCTAGCTCCCATGGCTTGTAGGTACCATTCTGACTCTTTGAGAGAAGCCTTGAAGACGGGGTATGCGTCTATCAACTCGCGTCCCATGGCCCACCATTGCGCTCCTTGGCCGGTGAAAACCATGCCGATGCGCGGCCGACGGGTGGGGACACGGACAGGCGCAAACTTTGGCGAGCTAAGGGACTGAATAACGTCGTCTAGGCTGTTTTCTTGGAACCGTACAGGACTTGCGGCTACCCAAGGGAAAAGCGTGCGGCGCTCGCCAAGCGTGTAGCTGAGGTTCTGCATTAATTCGGGTACTTCTACCGCCTTGCGGCTTTGAAGGTACTCCTTGAGGTTGCTGACCATGCGCTGACATGCTTTCTCGTCTCGCGCGCTGAGGACGAGCACTGTGCTATGATCGTGGTCGCCGCTGGTCCCACGGCTGACAGGTGTGACGTATGGATCAGCCTCCTCTAGTATGACATGGGCGTTGGTTCCGCCGTAGCCAAAATTGTTGAGCGATGCGCGACGCGGTTGGTTTGGTGCAGTCGCTGGCCACTTCTCCAGTTCTGTGGCTACCTTAAGGCGCCACTCGTCGAGAGCCAGCTTTGGGTTCGGCTCCTTGAAGTTGATACTTGGGGGGATCTGACCTTTCTCCAAAGCCAACACTATCTTGATCAAACTCGCTAGCCCGGAAGCTGCCTCTGTGTGGCCGATATTTGTCTTCAGCGACCCGATTCGCAGTGCGTTCTCCCGAGATGATCCGCCAAATACGGCAGCGATAGCACGGGCTTCAATTGGATCACCCGTTGGCGTCCCCGTACCATGGGCCTCAAAATATTGAGTATGCTTCGGGTCGATCCCGGCGCGGCGGTAACACTCGTGCATGAGCTCTTCCTGTGCACCCTGCGACGGTGTCGTAATCGTCTCCGTTTTTCCATCTTGATTTAAGCCCGTCTCGCGGATTACGGCGCGTATAGGATCACCGCATGCCAACGCGTCATTGAGCCGCTTGATAACGATGGTTGCTACGCCCTCACCACGACCATACCCGTTGGCCCGCGAGTCAAAAGCGTAAGACTTGCCATCAGGTGAAAGCATTCCTAAGGACCCAAACACCTTGAACATATCTGGTCCCAGCAGCAAGTTCGAGCCGCTCACAATAGACATGTCGGCTTCTCGCGCACGCAGGCTAGCAACTGCCTGGTGCAACGCCACGAGGGTCGTGGAACATCCAGTGTCTACTGTCATACTCGCACCCCGTAGATCGAAGAAATGGGATATGCGATTTGATGACATGGCTGAAAAAGTGCCAATAGGAAGAAATCGCGGCAGCTGATCCTCATCTCTGATCATTCCCTCGTGGTAGTCGTGAGAGAATACGCCCGCAAACACCGAAGTGTTAGACCCCGTAACTCTGGAGAGCGGGAGACCAGCTGTGGCAATTGAAATTTGGTTAGAATCATATCGGCGATCGAGGGGGACCAGGGGTGGTGTTCGTTACTTACCATTTTCTAGGGCTTCGTAAGCAGACTCCAGCTGTAGTCGAAATTGAGGGTCGATTGCCTAAATTCTCATCTTAGTTTCATCATTTCATGTGCTATAGACTGGCAACTACACCGACCGACGCAGTTTCGGCAGAGAAGTTGAAAAACGCAGCATCGAACAGACCGACGTCTTCCTCTATGAAGTGTGCTCCCTTGATATTCGTCTATACATTTCTACACGTCAGCTTTAAGCTTCGATGTATGTAGGCATATTACTTATGATATTTGGTTCAAGTAGACTCACGGTGCTAATCTTTTCATGGTTCGGGTGATGGGTACCCTTCACATTGAACCGAGATACGGGGACCTCGGACCATGCACTCCTGCCTTCAGCTAACATCTCCCATAGCTTCTCGGCGTTGCTGGCGCTGCCAGCAAACTTACAGCTCAAGCCAATTATGGCAATTGGCTCGCTTGCCCATGAGTTGCTAATAGTCTCCATTGTGTTTGGTCTTGGGCAAAGGTCTATACTGAAGTCGTTATGGAGGAGAAAGATAACATGGTGAGTTATTAAAAAAAAACGGGCTGAAATGATATTTTACATAGAGCATAGGTAGTGTTCACCTTGGTGTCTTCATCATTCGAATAGTCATAATTATAGCCCGAGCAAAACATCTTCCTGCCTATATCATCCTGTTGCAAAGTCCGGATCCTCGAAATCATCATTCAAACAACATCACGCCGCTTGCTTACTACCTAGGTGCTTACCTAGGTCCTAGGTACCTACCTACCTACCTAAACGCCTTATCTCTCCAGTCAGATTTTGGCAAGGTAGAGATTTCAACGAACTGTCGCCGGCGCAAAGTCATAGGATCCGGAAAACTAAGAAAATCGAAGAAAAGAAAACCGGCGTAATGAAATGACTAACGATCAGCCGGTATTAGTTCCGATAAAAAGTCCGGTTATTTCTAATCCACCGGAGTTTAAATGCCGAAAAAGCCTGGCCTGCATGAACCCAAGGAGTCCTCCTGTGTTCGAAAGTAAGACTAGCCCCAATGTCCTTGAAAATTAGCAATGGTATCTTCTTGCCTCTGAGGTTTAAGACACATATTGAATCTTTTACTCGACACAAGTCTAAGCGACTGGGTTCCATATGGCCATCCGACAAGCCCGTCATTAATGTTGGTTTCCATTCTCGCCGTTACTTCGCAGACATGAGCTACAAGAACGAAGCAGCGTGGCTACCTGCCAAGCAACAGCCACTGCAGGTCGCCACAGCGCCTTATACCAACCCTGGGCCAGGCCAATTAGTGGTGAAGAACCACGCAGTAGCCATCAACCCAATCGACTGGCAGAAGCAAAATCTCGGAGACATCCTTCTGGGTTATATCAAATACCCCTTCATTCTAGGCGGTGACATCGCCGGGGTCGTTGTTGAAGTTGGCCCCGGCGTTCAAAGATTCAAAGTCAATGACCGAATAGTTGCTGCCGCTCTCGCCATCGCCCCAATATCTGGGGACCCGCGCGAGGGCGCTTTCCAAAAATACACCCTCGTCCGCGAGCACATGGCATCACCACTGCCAGACCATATCAGCTTCGAGCAAGCCTGCGTCATACCTCTCACGCTTTCCACGGCTGCATACGGTCTCTTTCATCAGGAGTTTCTGGGCCTCGATATGCCCACAGTCCCTCGACGTAGCAGCAGTGGGAACCGGGCCGTCATCATTACCGGCGGCTCCTCCAGCGTCGGCGCAAACGCCATACAGCTAGCCGTGTCCGCGGGCTACAAGGTGCTGTCCACCAGCTCCCCCAAGAACTTCTCCTTCGTGAAGCGACTCGGGGCAACGCACGTGTTTGATTATAATAGCAAGACACTGGAAAGCGACTTCCTCGCCGCCCTCAAGGGCGACACGCTAGTCGGCGCCTATGCCATCGGCGACGGCGCGGTCGAGGTGTGCATGGGCGTCCTGAGCCGTCACAAAGACACGACGCACAAGTTCATCGCCATGGCGGGGGGTTCGCCCCTCGGCAACAAGCTGCAGACATTCACAGGTAAGGTGCTCCTTATGATCACGCTGCTGTGGAAGATTCTCAAACAGGCTGTCATGGCGCGCATCACAGGGGTTCAGGTCAGGTTCATCGACCTCAAGGACGCGTGCGAGCCCGAGGGCCACGTCGCCCGAGTCTACAAGGAGTACCTGCCGCAGGCGCTGGCCGAGGGCCAGTTCGTGCCGGCGCCGGACCCGGTGGTGGTTGGCGAGGGCTTGGATAAGATACAGGAAGCTATGGATATCCAGATGCGAGGCGTCTCGGCACAGAAGATTGTAGTTAGACTTTAGCTCTTATTTAACCTGGATGTCACAAATGACGGTTCGACGTATGTTGCCGAGAGCTTGTTGGTGACAATAGTGTTAGTACTATCTACGTAAAATAACTGATAATATTCAAGTATTATCTTAATAGTAGGAAATTTTGGCAAGTAGCCTGGTAGCTTGCTTGGATCCATAGGTATCTTTTTAGCTATCTATTGAAGCGTAGTTCCTGTTAGGGTACGATGGTTCGGGCCGAAAGTTTGGATAAATCACGGAATTTGTGCACCGTGGGGCGCTCCTTTTCAGAGGGTGAAACCCCCAAGGAAAAATTCCAAGACGGGCTGGAGGTTGTCACCTACTAAAGTCTAGGGACTCAACCACTAGAATTTAGCGGGAAGGCCACTAATGGCCCTAAGGCTGGATAGTGCCCAGAAGATAGCCCTGCCTAGATTAACCTAATCGTGCACTAATCAAAGCCCTGTGCTTACCTAGGTAGTGTTCCAAACTTTTGGCCCCTCTGATGATGACGAGTCCTTTTGCATCCCGGGAACCGAGACGTAATTAGCTAATCAGGTATCTACCTACATAGTACAGTAGGTACTAGGTAGTTACATCTATGATCTCTCCAGGGTATGCCCCCGGCCTAGGACGTTCGGATTTCCCTTTTACAGGGGCGGAAACAAAGTTCCGCGTGGCAGACCCGGGATATTCAAGATCTCTATAACAGGATCATCACTGCAGGATCATGGCAACATATAACTGCCTCATTAAAATGGGTCCGTTCTACATGTTGGATTAATAATTGTGACCACGGCTAACTGTACCCTACCAAATGTAGCAACCGCCCCCCCCCCTCCCCGCGGCCAGAGTGTCAAGGATATCTAGATGAGTCGATTATTACGTGTGCAAAAACTTGGTGAGTTATACGAAGTAAGAGAGAAGAGATCTAGAAGTACCTAGAAAAAGCCTAGAGCCCTTATTTACCTCAGCACCTAAAAGAATATGCCATAATACGGAAGATCACGCTAGGTATAGATTAGAAAAGACTTTTATAATACGGGCTATGTATACATATCTAAGTCTATATCGTACCTAGTTAGGTATCTAGTATCCCAAAAAACATCGCCCTGACGGGGGTACCGAGGGCGACCTATATTGCCCATAGTCTGATAGTGTTCTATTGCCGTATCTCCGCCTCTATTCCTTTCTCGCCGTATTGTTCCCATCATCCGGGTGATTTTTCCAACAATATCACTAATCTACCAGCTGTCAGTCGATTCCGAGGATTGTAAGGCTTTGATTTCTTTCTCTTTCCGAATGTCTCTAAAGCCTAAGCCCCAGGCGAAGGCGAAGGTAGCTATAGCAACGGCGATACCGAGATACATGACGACATCAATGCTGTTACAGTAGGCCTGCAGTGTGGCGGTAAGTTGATCACCCGACACAATTGAGCGAATCGAGCGAACCCCGGAGCCGACTATCACATCTGGGTCGACACCAATCTCTGAGATGCGTTTCTCGAGTTCGCGCCGAAGAACGTTACTAAAAATGGCATTCGCTGCAGGCAAAGCGACAGCCGCGCCAATATTCTGACAGAATAGGATTATAGACATTGCGGTAGAGATCTGGTGCGCAGGCACGCAGTTTTGAACGGCGATGTATGTCTGTAAAGGAATGAGTGTCAGCAAAATCAATGCCAATTTGACCAGTACGACAAGATAATAGGGGAGATCTTACACCTGCAGCCATTGAGCCACCACCGACGCCATATAATACTTGATACCCGATCCACTGAGCGGTGGTAGTGGCAGGACCCAACGTTGAGAAGAGACCATAGCCAACAGCTGAAATGGCAGCCCCTGAAACAACCCAAGGGAGATAATAACCGAATGCCTCAACTACGATCAGTTTAATTATGATTAGCCAATAAGTCCCAAGAGAAACACAGAAAGATGAAGGGTATAGATTAGAGGACACTTACTTGCCGTGCCAGAGATCATAGTGAACAAAACGATCCCTATAGTAGTTGGCAACATATGCACACCACTCATAAGAGGCGTATCATCATGCGTAGCCTGGAAATAGATGGCGAGGTAGAAATCGGCAACTAGAATGGTAGCTAGTAGGAAAAACTGGTTTCCTGCGGCTGACCAGATGATGCGGTGTGTCAGCATGGCGAACGGCACCATAGCATTGTCTCCGGCTCGACGTTCCCATAACAAGAAGATAATGAATGTCACAAGCCCTCCGACGATGAGGCCGATTACTACAGAGCTATCCCACGGATACTGGTTGCCACCGTATTGAATACCCAGGAGAAACATGACGGCAGCTGGGCCAACAAGAGTGAACCCTGGCAGATCCAAAGATTTGATCGCGGTGTTAAGCACTTGACGCGCAGGTGGTTTGGGCGCTGGCTCGGGGATCTTAAAGAGCAGCAGAAGGATGCCCACGACACCGCCGATAGGAAGATTGACATAAAAGCCTAGGATGAGGTCCGACGTTAGTCATGATCATCTAGGTAGGTCTTCTAGATATATTGAGGAAGATGGGACTAAGAAGAAAGATTCATACACCACCTCCAGGAAACGAATTCAGTGAATAGACCTCCAACAATGGGACCTAAAGCTAATCCCAGCTGGCCTAGGCCCATGTTGACGCCCATAGCTTTTGCCTGTGCCCGGGGCGGCAAGATGGCTGAGATAATAGTCAAGGCTCCGTTACCAATGCCCGAGGATCCCACGCCTGCGATGGCTCTTCCGACGATGAACATGGACGAGGACTGGGCAGCTCCGCATAATGCGGATCCGACTACAAAGACTAAGAAGAAGGCAAGAAACGTCCACTAGGTAGTAGCGTCTATGTATTAGACACAAGTCTTTAAGGTATCGCTAGTTATTTTTGGAGTCTCACCTTGATAGAAAAGTAACGAAATAACTTCCCAGTCATAGGCTGGAAAGCTGCGCTACCAAGTTGATAGGCACCCGCATACCTGTTGATCCCGATACACAAGTCAGCCAAACGAAAAGTATAGAGAATGAGCAGTCTTGTATGTATTGCAAGAACAGACGCCAAACGTACCAACCAATATCAACCAAGGAGTCGAATTCAGACGTAATAGAAGGGGTTGCCGTCGATAAGACGGCCAGATCGAGGAAAAAGGTAAAATAAGCCAGGGTAACTGGGCCTAGGATCAACCATCGAGCGATGCCGGTAACATATTGGCGCTCATATCCTGCACTCTCGACAGTCTGAACTTGAGCGTCCCTTTCCACATCGTCAATTGGAGGTTTGGTCTCATCAGGTTGCCAGTCTTGGGTTGAGTTCCCGCTCGAAATTTTCGTTTCGATCATTGTTGTTGAGTTGTTGTATTGGCGCCTTTGATAATTTCACTTCTTCGGCGATGTACCTGGTAGGTAGGTAGGGACACAGTCATACCTTGCGAGTTATGGAAAGCAAGGAATTCACGGTCGAGTAGTTGTGTTAATTAAATTCATATTGTATAGCAACTAGGGTACCTATAGTTTTCATTAACACCTATCTTCGAAGCGTCATCACCTTAGGTAGGCACGGAATGCAATACGGAATGTTGGGAGGTAGAATTCCGTTGTAGAATTCCGTCTTGTACGACACGGCCTCAAAGACAGGCCGGTTTCTGGTGGATTCTAAATCCCTCCGCCGTCCCGCGCCCTGAATATAAAACACTAGAGCCAACATACTAGGTAGCCTAAAGTATCAGATCGGGCATCAGATAAGCATAAGCCACAATGTCGCTACATATTACCCCCACCTATAGTAGTCGAGTTCTTTATCTAGGGACACCGGTACCCATCACCTTTTCACTATTCTGCAAGCCAACGACCCCCGATAAAAAATTCTAGGTGGTCAGCATGTCGTTGAACCCTACCAACGGCCCTATCCGGGCACTTACTTAAATAAGCTGACCTAAGTTAGCTGTCTCTCTGCCTGGCCAATTGCCGAGGAGATTACCATTTGGCCTTTCAACAAAGCCCTGTGAATCCTCCAGGGCTGTGAAAAGACACGGGAAAAGGCCCACAAATAATATCTGCCTACCGGTACCTACCACCTAGCCGGAAGTCCTACTATGTAGGACCTAGGTACTCACCTCTCCTAACTACCTAGTACCTACTACCTATCCTAGGTAAGGTTAGGTACTTGGTGCCTAGGTAGCAGTCTAGGAAATATCGCTCATTTCTTATCTCTGCCATGAGGGCCGAAGGCTCTGATTATGCGAATGATTTTATTTGGAGAAAAAAAAAAAGTCGGACATGGATTATACCAGCAGACCAGGTAGGTATTGATGTAAAGGGGAAAAGGGGCAGTCTAAATTATGGGGATCTGACACAAATTAGTCTGCAGGCAGCCACGTGCAGCCAAGCCACAAAGCGAAATCTTCGGGATGACTAACCCCCTGCCCCCTAACCGATTACATATACCTTGTTCCTTGATATCATTTTGCTGTGTCACCCCGTATTTGGTACGTAACAGAATTGCAGCAATTACAGCGTCTTCTTACTGCGTAGATCGCATAGGTAAGCTCTTTTCAGCTCACTTTTGATCACCTTCCTAAAACCGTTAGATAAAACTCCGCGATTCATCGTAGCTGTCAGCTGAGTACAAGCTATTATCTCCGATCTAGATGACGTGCTAAACCAATGCGATTTGCGGCTCTGGTACATCGTTCTCGCCTGTTCCTTTTTGTTCGAGATCCAACAAGCGAAGCTAAAAAAAACAAGACGCAGCCCTTGTAAATGTCGAACGCTTGCCAAGTTCCAACGTACATAGATACCTAGGTCTACTGCGTAAGTAGCCTGCCTACCTGAATCCTTCATGACTCGTGTCGTGAAGATGATGGACGCTCAGACCATGGCCATCTGTCGGAATACAATAATATTCCTCTCCGCAACTTTGTCTTAGTCTCCTATCAAACAACTCATCCCTTCATACCCGCTTGTAAGATTTCTGCTGTATAACAATGCAGGGACCAGGTTGGAGACAGAAGCCCGGATTTGCCTGCGAGGAATGCCGTCGGCGTAAGGCAAGGTGCGATCGTCAACAACCGCAATGCGGCTCTTGCGCCGAGAGTGGTGTAAAATGTATCACCGTGTCCCAGAGACCACAAAGGGGTCCTAAGAAAGGTCAGCTAGAAATGATGAGAACTCGAATTGGTAAGTACTGCCTGCTTCATGTCGATGGTTATAGTCACCATCTCCCCTAAATTGTGAGTTCTCGTCACTTTACAAGTTAGCACATTTGCTGATACAATACTGTCTATAGCAATGCTTGAACGGGAACTCAAGCAGTCGGATTCACAGATCAAATCGCCAACCCTTATCGATGTCCCAATGCCAACAGTAACCATGCCTGGGACATCAATAACTGGACTTGAGAACAGCTCATTTACAGACATTAACGACATACCTACTGATTCAATGTCCCATATGTCATTGACCCATCCGTATCTGGCTTGGCCGAGTCTAGAAACACCTAGCTCAAATAACCTACCGGAACTAGACATTATAGTCGAGGAACACCTCAACCTTGGGAACGTTAGCCCAATTAAGTCGACGGGAGATCCCGAGATCTCCAATTTAATGCTAGCTGACTTGTACGTTAACCTCTTATCCATATTCGGCTGGCACCTTCCCCCTTATTCTCACCTCTCCCGACACTTTACCATATGTCTCGGAATCGCACTAATCATAAAATATAGAGATGATATATACTTTGATAGAGCCCATAACATTTGTCCCATGGTACATCAGCAGCGTTACTTCACCATGGCAGGTCAGGCCAATTGCACGCTTGCCCAGGAGTGCCTGACGTCGGCTATGCGTACCTTGGCTGCTGCCATGTCGGCCCCATATCGCGGTCTTGTGAATATGCTATATACGAAAACGTGTCGCCTACTCGAAGAGTTCAGACAGGCGTCTAGGATGGAGGCATCCTGGTCTACATTGCAAGACAATGTTCCGATTGAGTATATTCAATCGTGGTTGCTGCTAGCCCACTACGAGTCCCTGCAGATGAACGAATGGCAAGCTTTGCTTACGGCCGGCCGGGCATTTCGTCTCGTGCAGATGGCACGTCTGCACGATATCGACGCGCTAGACAAGACCACCGCGATTGGGACACCGGGGTCCGAAGCGGACGATAGATTCGCCTTGTTGGAAGAAAGGAGACGAACGTTCTGGGTGGCCTACAATTTAGACTGCTTCCTCTCGTGGCGCAATGAGTGGCCCCTGACACTATACGAAGATATGGTATGTCAAATATTCATATAGCAAGTAAGAGCACTTTTTAGTACATTGCCTTCACCGGAGCTGACTATTTCCAATTACGAACATAGGTCGCCACGCGTCTTCCGGCACCCGAGGCTAATTTCCAAAACAGCCATCCAGTTAACACAGACTCGTTATCAGAAGCTTTAACGAAGGACGGGTCGACCACTCATTCGCCTTTCGCGGAATGCGGTGTCTTAGTAACACTTCACAGCAGGTGCATGGCGCATCGCCGGGCGTCGTCGAGAGAGAGTGGTAAGGATCCAGGGGGGTTTTGGGACCGCCACTCGCTGCTGGCTGAGGCTGTAGAAAGGCGAATAGAGCTCCTCGCGCAGACGCCAATGACTCCGACCATCGAGCGCGACTCCATGGTATTCTTCACGCATATGCTGGCGCACAGCGCCGTGATATGCCTCGGCATAACAGTACAGAGAATGGCGTGGCAGGCCACCGAGCACCAGAGAATGGCCACAGCATATGAGCAGCGCGCGTCCCGTGCCGCCTCTGAGATGGTGCGTCTAGTAAAAGGGCAACCGTCTCTAAGCTGCTTCAAGGCCCATCCCTTCCTCCCCAATCTACTTGCCTCCGCCATCACCTTCCTCAACACCCAAGACTCTGCAGACGACCAAGCCGACGCGCAGCTCTTACTCCGCTTACTACGGGACCTACGCGATGTAAATAGCTTAGCTTATGATACCTGCCTGACTTATGATAAGCCTCGACTTTCGTCGCTCTAACAACGTGGTGGGTACCTAATTAATTACGTAAGTCTTTGACTACGGAGTAATTGAATGATATCAAAGAGAAACATAACCCCATTCAATTGTACTTAGTTTACACCTGACTTTGCAGCCAATTTTGTTACATCCATACTGATGATACATTTGTCTTTTTGGATAAGTCCCTGCTTGTCTTTTGAAACAGGAGCGGACGCTTGAGAGGTAAGTGATTTGTAGATCTCCTCGCCAACTTTTTCGTCTAATAGGGGAATCCACATAAATGATTTCATCATCTCTTGCAACCTTCGCCACGTGGTTACGTGACATCTTTCAATTTGTGCATGTAACCTTTCACGTAACCACGGTTCCTCCAACATGCTGAACAGGGATACGGCTCCGATCATCAGGAGCCACAGCAATAACTGCGGGGGAGCCGTATTAAGCGGATGGGTTTGGAAACATGTCCGGTATATCTGTCGGAATTGATGATGGCAAGGAAGTTTAATATCTTGCCACTGAAGAAAGATATGATGAGTGAATGACAAAAGGCCAAGTCGAACTGTCTCGTCGAGCGAACCGGATGCGAAACCCAGGTGAAGGAGCCGATACATCACCGCTGCCATCGTTTTGTAGATCGTTGCAGGTTGCAAACGCATGCCTGTCTGTGTCCCCAGGTTTGTTATTAAGCAAAACTTCCTTGTGATAAGCCAAATCTCAGCCAAATCTGCATCTAAATCCTGACAAAGCTGTGCCTCTTCCTCTGAGGATGCACGACGACTAAAGCTCGAAATCACCTGATCTGGATAGTCAGGCATTGGCTCGTTGGTGTGACAGTAGAACACAGGATGAGAGTTGGTGAGCAACGCAATGCCCAGGTCGCATCTTTGAAACGTTAGCATAATCGGATACGCTGGAAGTTGCTCATTTTGATTACCTCAAAATCTCGACAAGGAGCTTTGGCTTATCTTGGAAGACGTCTAGGCCCCCTCGCAGGTCTACCATCCTGTGAAGGCCCTGCATGTGATGCTTGGCGGTTTTTCCATCCCCGTCGAATTGCGCAGCACTGGCTAGCTTCAGGACTGCGCTGATTGTGTCATCGGAGATCTTTGCGTCGTCGTTATTCCCGAGTAGCCTTTCACGAAGGATCTTGAGCCCTTTCTGATGGTGTAATGTTGCGACCGGGTTAACCTTGTCTTTGGGCTGACGACGCAAGACCCGGTCGATAAAGCTCTCGATCGCAAAAGCGTTGATGTGGAGGGCTGCGGGGTCACGTCCCGTGGGATACAGCCATACCTTGTCCTCGGGATGAAAGCCGATTTCTGTCAGCAGAGGGAAGATAATCCGCATAGCTATAGCTGAGACTGAGGTGCCGAGTAAGTGTCTTGGATCAACAAATCATATTCAAGCCTGGCTAGAATAAGCTTGGACGCTAGTACGAACCTTGTGTCATTTTAAGTATGATGGAGGGTTCCATCTGCGCGGGAAGATCGACAAAGTATAGATGTGTACCCAGTCGGCCGGGTTGCAGCGACATGTACATATTAATGACCTCATTCAGCTCGATCTGCGTGCTCTGGATGGGATTGGCCGGAGAAAACCCGGCGGTGCCTCGCCTTTTGTGCTTCTTCCCTTTCATAACGTGGCTTCTGATAAGTCTTCGAGTGGCCGGGTCGACTGTGTCATGGCTTGATGAGATGATGAAGGGCATGGAGCTCGGCAAGCTAGGTGCCCGGCGGCTTATCGATCCATCCATCCCTACTGAAAACGTGACGCTGCAGATTTGCTGAACTGAAATCCGGGATTCAGGACGGGAAGGACGGGAAGAGAGAATAAGGTTCGGTGTTTGCCCGTCTGGCCGTTTGGCGAGATGAGCTTACCTAGCCCCGCACGATTCAGCCACACGGGCCATTGCCAAGCTTTTTTTTGTTTGCCGCTTTGAGAAAATGGTGGCAAGCAGGACAAGCAGGGATAAGCGCCAAGACTTTTTTTATTTGCCGTTTTGGGATTTTGAGTCAATCTGATTGGCTGCCGATGGCGTTACCAACGTGGATAGCTCTAATCTAGTGCGAACCTTGTTTCACTGGGCCATACTAACATTCCGTAGGTGCAGCTGTCACTTTGATCGGGATCGGGATCACAATTCCGCTCTGTTGATGGAATTCTCCCTCCCCCCTACCATCCCAACATAATATAATCTCTCGGTACTGATTACAATAACCATTCCAAATACCACATAGGAACGACGCAAAGAACGATGACTTCTCTTAGAAAATTCGTTCTCATCACCGGCTGCTCGGCGGGAGGTATTGGCGCAGGACTCGCCGAAGTCTTCCGGGAGAAGGGGTATCATGTCTTTGCAACCTTACGGAATCCATCCAAGCTTCCTCCGACTCTCTCTAAGGTGTCTAACGTCACACCCTTGACACTCGATGTCTTATCCCCAGAATCCATTGCCGCCGCCGTGAAGACGGTCTCTCAAGAAACTGGTGGCAGACTCGATGTCCTCGTCAACAACAGTGGCCAGAATTTCATCATGCCGGCTCTAGATGTCGACATCGAAAAGGCCCGAAGATTATTCGATCTCAACTTCTTTGCCCCATTAGCTATGATACAGGCTTTCGCCCCTCTTCTAATAGAGGCCAAGGGGCTTATCGTCAACCAGTCTTCTGCCGCCGGATATGTACCCATGCCTTTTGCGAGTCAGTACTAGCCCTATTATTTTTACCTCCTATTATATGGAGAGTGCGTGGCTAACATGACCTCGTGTCGCAAAACAGGCATCTACAACGGCTCGAAAGCTGCCTTGAACACGGCGGGAGGGATATGGGCCCGTGAGCTTCAGCCACTGGGAGTCCGAATCCTGACCCTTGTCACAACCAGCGTCAAAACCCCCGCCTTCGACAACATCGAAAAACCCAAGGTCCCCGAGTCTTCGTACTACTACGTCATTCGTGACTACATCGTCCGCATGTCTGATGGCCGGCTCCAGGACGGCTCGCCGGATACACGGACATATGCTCTCAAGGTGGTAGGAGAGATCCAGAAGGGTACAACAGGGGAGATCTGGGTGGGGAAAGATGCCTCGGTGAATCGCTGGGCATTGCGACTATTACCGGCGTCTGTATTTGTGAGTTATCCAGCATTTCGCTCAATTTCTGTTTCTAGGCTGTTCGCGCTAATCAACAAAATAGGACTCGGTCTTGGATGGATTCCTCAAGGTTTCCGGTGAGTTGGCCAAAGTCGCCGAATCGATGAAGAAGAGAAAATGAAGCAGATAACTTCTTGGTATATTATTAGCTTGGGGGCGCATGGGATGGTCAAGGGTGCACATGTATCAACCAGTAGTTTAGCTGCTGATAGAAAGTTTCCTTTCGTCTTAGGAATTTTGCCATAATCTACTATCTAATTACCCGCCCAGTATTTTAAACATCGTGTATCCGCGAATCTACTGCTTCCAGGGATCATTCGCGGAGTAAAGTGTAATAAACGCCCATTGGTAGTCAGTCCTGCCAAGACCTAGACGTTTTGGTCTTTCCGGTCCTCTAACCAGACAACTATATAATATGTGACTAGCTACTAGCTATAGCCTTCACAATTTCGCACTTCAGATGTTTACCAAACTGTAGAAGAGCAAGCCGTCCATCTTATGAGATCTCCAGTCAGGATGCTTGCCTCTACGGTTCTCCTGGGCTTGCCTACAGCCACGGCCCTTGCCACGTGCAACAGCACTCAAACAGGCGTCGAAAACTGCATTGACGGGCCTACTCCTCCGTCTCTAGTCTACTTACTTACAGTTGAGGCTACAGAGACGCCACCGATGATTATCGGCAACGGTGGACACGGTAACCGGCTCGTCATTCCAATCACAGGGGGCACCTTTTCTGGCCCGAAACTACAAGGTGAATACGAGCAACATGACTTTGCTATTCAGCTGAAGTGAATCGGGCAGTGAGCTAACTGAAAGGAATTCGCAGGCAAGGTCTTGGCTGGCGGAGGAGACTGGGGCAGCTACGATACTGCCAACAAGGTATTCGCTCCTGACGCCAAAATTGTCCTAGAGACAGCAGATGGCGCGAATATCCTCGTGTCCGGGCGGGGAAAGTCTCCATGGGCAACCATAGAGTTTGAGACAGGCAGTGAAGAATACTCCTGGCTGAACGACGCCATCGGCGTTGGTCTGATTCGGGTCGGCGAGAATAATCTTACCGCTGAAATTTTTCAGGTGAGTGAGGGCTCGGAATTGCTTGTTGACTAGACTCGTTGCTGATACTCTGACACATAGGTTGCGTAAGGTGGATCGTGTTGTTTCTCCTATTGGCTCTCATGGGGATTTGATCAGTCAGGGTCCGGAATGTCCCCGATGTGCTCCGGCTGATTCTATACATACTTCGTCATCTTCTAAGCTCCATAGGGTTAAGACTATAGCAACTAATAATTCGGAAACATATTATACATAAGGATTGTAGATAACACGGAACGGACTCAAAATGGTCCGTTAATATGATCCTCCCGTAACATAAAAACTCCAGCGGCAAATGAGATCCTTGGTAGTGTTAATCTGACAATCCGGTACCTGTGTACCTTGCATGATCACATGGATATGGTGTCATTTCATTTTATTTTTATTGCTGGTGATTAGGTAGGTAGGTAGGTATATGGAGTAATCTGAAGTTGATATGGCTTAAAAGGTCGACATTGGCCGTATACTGCTACCGTATACTACTAGACTGTCACCGCGAAGCAACGCTACCTCCGGTATACTCTATCATCATGGTTTACCCTTCCGACTGTGTAAGTTTCGATAAAGATGGAAATATCAGTTTTAGGCATCCCTGACCATGACATGAATAGTGTTCTGCTCTCGTAGCCGTATTGGGCAGCAAGATATGGTATCCTGAGAACCAGGCATACAACCAGTCTCTGACTTCATACTTCTCGGCGCAAGAAGCCGAGGTCTATCCCTCTTGCATCGTCTCACCCGCTTCGACGGCTGACGTCTCAGCAGCGGTGGCGACTCTATCCCATGGAAATTGCAGTTTCGCTATCCGCTCCGGCGGCCATTCGACCTGGGCTGGCGACGCTAACATCGTGGGCGGCGTCACGATAGACTTGCAGAGCCTCAATGCCACCCAGTTGAACGATGACAAGACCATTGCCTCGGTCGGCCCGGGGTCTAGATGGGGGAAGGCTTACGAAGCGGTGGAGGCCTACGGCCGTGGCCTCCCCGGGGGTCGTGTCGGGACAGTGGGCGTCGGAGGACTCTCCCTCGGGGGAGGGATTTCATCTTTCTCGCCGCGCTATGGCTGGACGTGTGATTCCATAGCAAATGTTGAAATTGTCCTTGCCGATGGCGCCATCATAAACGCCAACGAGACGCACAACACGGACCTTTTGCACGCTCTCCGCGGCGGGTCCAACAACTTCGGCGTCGTCACCCGGATCGACTTCCGCATCTTCGAGCAAGGCGATATCTGGGGCGGCGTTGTCAACTACGACATCGACACCGTCCCCCAGCAGCTCAATGCTACCGCAAACCTAGCTGCAGCCGATCCGTACGACGAATACGCGTCTCTAGTCCAAAACTTCGTCTTTACTACCGGTGAAGGCCAGAGCGTTAGCAACACTTTGCATTATACCAAACCGGTGGAGTACCCGGACTTTTTCAAGCCGTTCACTGACATCCCACAAACGGACAACACGCTACGCGTCGCTAACGTGTCAAATTTTGGCAATGAAGGGGTGGACGAGAACCCTGACGGGTACAGGTAGGTGACCTTTACTTACATGTTGCGGCGATTTGATAGATAGAGCTAACTTAATACCCGTGTAGAGCGCTCCTAGCCACGACGTCGATTAGGGCCAGCTTAGAAATGCTGACCGCAGCATTCGACGCGTGGAATGCGAGCTTAGAAGCCTTGAGCAGCGCCACAGGTCTTGTCCAAACCAGACTTATCGTCGAGCCCATTCCGCAGATAGCGTACAGAAAGGCGGCGCCAGGCACGAATATGCTTAACCTCTCCGAAGACGAGGGGACTTTGGTAATTATCGGTGTTGCCGGGGGGTGGGCCAATACCGCGGACGACGCGCTAGTGACCCAGGCCGCGCAAGACATAATTAGCAAAATCAACACCCAGGCGAAGGTGCTCGGTCAGAGTTTCGACCTCGTTTATTTGAATTACGCGTCTCCGTGGCAGGATGTCATTGCAGGCTACGGGCCTGAAAGTCTTGCGAAGCTGCAGAGTGTCAGCCGGAAATACGATCCGAAGGGCGTCTTCCAGAAGAACGTCCCTGGCGGCTTCAAACTATTTTAAAGTCCATGACAGATACTGTTAGTTTCTGTAGAACCTATACCGAAACCTCAAAATAGAATATCATATCGATGAGACAAGATTGGGTAGTCTATAAATTAGGAAAATCTTAGTCGGTGATTATCATGGCTCTTCCTACATTAATCAATACGTATTTAAAATCTGCTTGGAAAGAATTGTAACGAAAAGTTGTGTAGTAAAAAAAACTAGGTAGGTAGGTACCTAATTAGATGTTGTGACATTTAACCCCAACCCCAACCCTGACCCTAACCCCATCTCTATTTCTAGTCTTATCCCTAACCCTACCCCTAACCCTAGATGATAGTACTATGCTGAAACCTTCGGAGGGGTAAGGGCACGACAATGACTTATTATAATTCATAAATCAAGACAGGTAGGTAACTATTTCACGTGTTCTGTGCACGATTTGAGGTGACTTTCTTCACAGATGAGACATATATCTTTCTATTATTCGGTCTGTTACTATAATCATGCCATAAAGAGCCGTCTGTGTCTTGATAGATACATACATGTTACAGACGGCTCTGTGGTGAACATGCTACTTAGTATAGAGAATATCCAGTCCCGAAAAGGTTATTTGGGTCCCATTTCGCCTTGAGCTCTCGCAGCTTTGGCAGATTCTCCTTAGACCACCAAGCTTCGGGACCCTCGTCGCCGAGCGCGTAATTGACATATACGTGCTCTTCCTCGAAGCCGCTCGCAGCATAAAACTTGTCGCGTTGTGCCTCAGACCAATTGGTAGCGACCGGTCCAATAGAATCGTCGAGGTAGACATTTTCCATGAGCCTGTTCCGAGTAGTTACATCACAGATTAGCGGGTGCATTGGTCAATATGGAATACGGGATCACCTACCACCATGCCTGGACGTCGCGCCAAGGGAAAACGGTGTCCTTTTTAGAACTAGCGACCTTGTTACTATAGTATTGTATGTATGACTGCCCAGCATACGTGGGATTGGCCTTGGAGAAGGCCACAAAGTCCGCGAAGTGGGCCTCGACAGTAGCAGGGTCGGTTCGGTTCAGGCCCATAGTATAAGCCGTGAGCGTGTTGCCCCTGTTACATACACCCCTCGTGATTGACTGATAATACACTTCTTTCTGCGTCAAGTTGTTTATATCTGTCGAGAACGGATTCAGTGCCGCGAACTGGTCTATGTATGGTTGTGCTTCTTCGAGGGTGCCGATGTACCAAACCGCCAGCCAAATGTAGCCTTCACCGGATGTGCCGTTGTACAGCATGGCGGATTGAAGGGCAAGTTTGGCGGGAAGGTCATCGTCGTAGGTAGTCAACAGCTCCCAAAGACTACGGTTTGCGGACGCCTCGTAGTAGAAGTTTGCCTCAGTGACGTAGCCGTTATTTGTCAGATCGTACACTTCAAAGGTTGCTTCCGTAACAATGCCGAAGGCCTGTCCTGCACCGCGGAGTGCCCAGAACAGGTCTTCATTTTCGCATTCTGAAGCTGTCACCGTCTGACCCGTCCCAGTTAGAATTTTGACGGATTTGAGCGCGTCGATCATGAGTCCGTGTGTTCCCATGAGCATTCCAATCCCACCACCGAGAGTTACACCAATCGCACCAGGGCACCATGAATTTCCGGTTTCTATGTCCATTTTCAAATCAGCAAGACTTGGTTCTGCGCGCGCCCGAATTGGGATGGGAATTCTCACGTATTTCTTTTCCAGCGGCAAACACCGCTGTCACCATCTCGCCCAAAGTAGTGCCTGGTCCTAATGTCATCCGGTTCGTGTGTGGATCGACGCTGACCGTGTTGAAGTTTTGGAGGTTGATATTGAGGCCGTTGAACTGGCTAAGACCAATCTTAGCCCCATGTCCGCCATTCGTTGCAATGAACGGTATATGGTTTGCTGCCGCAATTGTGACCTAAAAAGACCAACATAGTAATTAGCTCTGCATTTTTCTGGGACTATTCCAATGTTATAAGAGAATGCACTTACGATTTGCTTCAAATCGGTCAGGGCTGCAGGTTTGATAGCGCCAGACCAATCTGGAGTCTCCCAAGCCGACCATCGGGGTCCGACAATAGAAGAAAAATTGGCGTCGGACGACGATGCCATCTCGGTGCCAGGAGACACATAAGGACCAAACAGAGCCTCCAGGCTGCCACTGTAGTTGCCTGCGTGGGCCGTCGTGGCGTAGGCCAGAGCCAGGAAGTGTGAAAGCTGCACTAACATTTTCCAGATAACTATCTGACAATGAAGGACTGAGGGGAACGACTGTGCTCATTCAACGCCATTGAGAGCTGCAATTATGCAAAACAGCTGGCAGTAAAGGGAACGTACTGTATTAAGAGTAAAATTACATAGACGAATACTCCGTTAGGTTGAAGATCTCTTTGCCACGGTGAGCCTTCAATGACCCTAGCATAGTCTCCGTCCGCATGGTAAATTTCACATTAGGAATGGAGAGCAGGTGGAGACCCGGATAGAATATTGTTACGCGAGCTGTCTAGTAATAATAGAGGCTTCCGTATAAGATTGGTATGGCGCGCAAACCAAATTCATTCCCTCCGATTGGATCGCGTATCTACTTAAAGCCGGTTGTTATGAGTATAAGCCAGGTAAGGCTCTAGGAACGGAGACGGTATGCTGAGTCCGCTTGGAAACAGGAGTGGTTTTTTTACGATAGTGGGACTGCGCGAAATGAGCGGGTTATCGGAGCAACAATTGGGATATGCTCGAGCCTATGTTGCCGTTTTGCTCACACGGCTTTAGAAATCACCGATTCTGATGCCGTTCTGATGCCGTTCCAGCGCTAGCTTAGTCCGTGGGAGCTTGAATGATGATCCTAGTGGACACGCGATACCCTTGCAATTCGATTAACGCCTTGTAAGTAGTATACAGTTCTGAGATAGCCTTTGAAGCTTCAAAATAATTGGTCCATCCAAAATTTACTGGTGCCGGAATTTACAAAGTATCCTTGTGCAGGTGCGGCCGCATTGGGACCTCCACAACCCGAAACATCGGACGGGCCTGGTCGCTCTAGCTCTACCATAGAGCCCTGAATGTTGGAGCGGAATGCTCGTATACCGGAAGCAAGTTGCGTGAATATGCCATTAGTCTCCTGCTCAAGCGCCTCCGTAGCCGTCAGCGATAGCTTATCTGCAATGCGATCCAAGAGGACCGGTAAGTCGATAACGGCTCGCGCATGGGCGCGATTTATTCTAGAGTCTCGCAAGCTCTCTAGATGGCTTAAGATCACGACACAGCCTGCGAGCTGCTCCCATTGGAGGAAAGAGATGCCAACAAAGTCGGACGGTAACAGGCTTAGCAAGCCCGAGGTGCAAGCGCTGATTGTGAGCACAGATTGCCACATGTATGACAAATCGCTGTAACCTATCGAGGTTTGCTCGTCGATGGCAATGCCATCGGTGATGGTACCGTTTGTGCCAACCTCGGCAGACCCAGAATTACCATTTTTCAGACGCGAGATAGTCAAGCTGGAGTGACGAATCGTCTCTAAGATAAGTAGCTCTACATAATGAGTATGTGCTAGCTGAACTATTTAATTTTATCAGCACACCTAGTTACCATAGGAATTTAGCTCGTCGCTATATGCAACGGCCTGTCTGTACTGAGTACTTACGTTGGTGGTGCTGGGAAGACCAGGAAGGAGTTCTACGGAGCTCCTGCAACTGTCCGTGGAGTGTCTCAGCATCTGATAATATTGAAGGCGCCGCTATTGATGGCTGAGCCTGATTTGTTTGTTGTTGTTGTTGTTGTTGTTGCTGCTGTTGTAATGTATCACGAAGATGGGCGGCTTTGGTGGCAAGAAGCTGAAGACGGACTTGCAAGACCAAATCTGTGTCAGCAGGACATGCCTTGGTAGTATTGACAGCCGCGAGAATTTCTTGGAGTTGTGGCGTCCACTTCATAGCATCCATACTAGCAAAGAATTCAGACACAGCTGAGCTGATCACAAAACAACCTAGCACCGCACGTTGAAGTTCTAGAGACAGCTGTCCGTGGTTGGACGGAATGGCAAAACGTTGTGCCAGAAGGTTGCCTGCGTAAGGCGAGCGGGGAGCGGGCCTATCTAGGTGCATCTCGGCGACGAGTGACATGCATAACATAACTAGGCGCGAAAGATTGCTGCGGTTATGGACGTGATCCCATCCCCAGGCAATATAGACCAAGAGGCCTAATAATAAGTCTACCGTAGAGTCGATGCTATGATGTGGCTGGCGCAATAAGGCCGTCTCGAAAAGAGAGCGTTTCAACTCGCGCGCGCGCGCTTCCTTCTCTCGCGCAAACGGCCACGCTACACAAACTATAGCTTGTAATAGTAACGGCCGATCGTGATGCAGCTGTTCGACTGTCGTATTGTCCGGGATATGGACGATGGGAAAATGAGGCAGCATGCGAGAGCGAAAGGTATCCAGGCACGTTGCAGAGGACTGATGATGCGAATCCGAAGTGGTTGTAATGGGCGTAAGAGGGAGGTCGTGAGGTATTGGAAGGGCGGCGACGGGCTTAGGCGAGGCAGGTGAGGTATTGGTATTATTGTCGATATCGATATCAACGTCGACGTCGACATCGACATCGGATAGCGGGTGGTTGAGATCATTCTGGACATCGGGTTCCTCGGGTTCCCCTATCAAGGTACTTGATTGAGACCGTTCCGCGGGGGTTCTGTCTTGTGACTTGTCGCGGTCGCGGTCGCGGTTGCGATCGTGATCGCGATGAAAGGAGTGCCGTGATTCCAGCAACGAGACTAGGCCATCCAACCTGTCTTCCAAAGAGGCAATTCGGTCATCTGATTCGTGATTCTTTTCGCTGGTACGTCGCCGAGGGGTTTCATGCGGCTGACACTGTCTCGATAGCCGGTGACATCTGTGAAGAGATGGATGATGGATGAGTCCTGGTCATTTCATTTTCATTTTCATGATTGATGATTTGTGATGAAAGGTGTGAGAGGAGAGGTGCGAATAGCGAGTAGCGAGTAGCGAGTACAAACCTTTCGCATCCATTTCCGTCAGATCGGATGATACACCGGCATTTTGCTATGACACAGCGCGCGCATGCCTGGCCATATTGAGCAGAACGGGTTATCCCTCTTCTCTTCATGAAGCATATGTGATGTGAATAGATCCGATTTGATCTGAGCGTCGTTACGGAATTACCTCTAGGGCTGGTAAGTTGTGGAATAGGTTTAGGTTGTGGGGGTAGCAATGTGGAGGGTGTAGGGTGGATGCTGGATGCTGGGGGCGGTGCCGATGCCGCCTAAGCTTTAGGTCTACATAGTAGTAGTTTCCAAGGACCAAGGCACAAGGTTCTCCTCCGCGGCTCGATCCGCCCGATCTGCACAGATTTGCGCTAGGGCTAGCCTAGCGCACTACGCTTAGCGCTTATAGAGAAAGGAACCGCCGTCGGACCCTCTGTGAAGACCTTCTGTAAGCCACGAAATTAGGAGGGTGTGACGCGCCATGATTACCTATGGATGGTTTTTTAGACCCACGCTATTTGAGGGTCCTTCATCACCTTTACAACAACTTCAATTCACCTCTTCCTCCTAGCTGTGTAATAACTCCCGTGAACTCGAGCTCGAGTAATGAGGCATTTATATACATCCAATATCATATCTCTCTCCACACTACTTTTTAGTAACCTTAGTCTTTGCATCAATCACCATCTTTTCAACACTGAAATCCCAAAGCTTTCGTGAAGCCTGCTCTAACTTAATATGGCATCTCTCTGGGTCTCTGCCTGTCGGTCCGTAGCGCCATTGGTACATCTCGCCCATCTCACGAGAGCTACGTACTAGCCACTGGCTACGCTCCATTCTTGTCGTTGAGTAGGCTCGTAAGGCTTGCTCAACAGTTGGTCTGACACTATTGGTAGTGTCATTTAGGCTAGCCTGTGCCGTGTCGAGCACCTCGCAAAGCACGAGTGCGTCCTCAACTCCCATGCATGCCCCGGCGCCCTGGTGCGGACTGCTGGCGTGGGCAGCATCTCCGGCAATGCAGACTATACCACGAGAAAATGTTGGCGCCGGATGATCGTACGTATCGAATATCCCCCATTTGACTATATCCTCGGGGAACGATCTCGCTATCTCTCTTATATGTGGACTTAAACTCGCTACCGCCCTTTCAACTTCCCCACGTGTAGCCGGTGCCGTCATTCTGGTTGCGTCGGGGAAATCTGAGGACTCGTGGGTAAATATGGCGACGTTAAGAAGGGTCCCATTCATAACCTGTCATCCTCATGAGCTTCACAAGATCACCTTTCGTTTTAAACAGATGAATTGGAATGTGAGGGGCGTAGGTAAGTACCAACCGGATACGACATCATGTTGACATCTGGCCCGCAGTGCATGCAAGCGCTGGTAGCCTTTTGTTCCCCGAGCGCCTCGATACCCGTCTTTATTGGTATCATGGTGCGGTAGGCTACCTTGTGGCTAAAATTAGGGCGAGAGGCAAGGTGGTCCGCTCTGAACAACACCTTGCGAACGGTCGAGTGAATCCCATCGCACCCGATCAAGACATGAGCATCAGCTATACCCCCATCCGCAAAGCGCAGCACGACCTTGTCACTCCCCGGCTTGTCTTCGTAGTTCACGAGCTGCTTTTTGAATTCTACCACACCATCGGGCAGCTGCGCAGCCATGGCCAGCAGGAGATGTGATCGCACGGCACCCCAGAACGCTAAGTTCTTCTCTGGGATTTGAAAGAGTAGTGACTCAGTTTCCAGTTCTGCCTCCTTCTTGTCCCTGGGGTGGAATGCGTCCCAGTAGCGCGTATGCGTGCTCGAGCTCGTTTTCTGGCTGATGTGACTTAGTGTTTCCAACAGAGCCGGGTCGAGGCGCTGCATACATTCTCGCGCGATCCCCGTGAAACCGATCCCAGCCCCGATCTCCTGCCATTCAGCCCCGCGCTCGTATATCTTCACACGTATGCCACGATGTAAGAGACCGAGCGCTGTCATGATACCAATGATGCCTCCGCCCACGATGGCCACATTCAGAGGCGGAATACTGTTGACTCTCATGTTGGCCATGCTTCGAAATCCAATCTACACACAGGGGTTCGGCAGTGTGAGCTACACGAAATCGCGACCTTGTTTGTCTGCGTCCGAATTTAGAGAATAATTCTAGAATCTGGCTGGTGTTGTAAGGTTATCTTGAGTTTTTGCGCTGGTTTTCCCATCCAAACCTTCTCGAATTCATTTTCATGCGCTATGATACGCTCTAGAATGATAGGCCGTGATTACCGGGATATTGAACCTCCGGATATGCTCTTTAGAAGGATTCGGTGGGCGCAAAACCGGGCGTCGTATCATCCCCCCCTGAATTTACGGACTAATTTTTCGGTCTAGCTGACCCCAGAAGCAGAAGATATTGTACAAGCCACGTGGTAAGGATCCTAGGACGTCTACGCCGGGCAGAAATAATATCCATCTGGAATAGGTGGTCAGCCGGAGCAATGATATGATTCTATTGAATGAACCAATGAGAGGTGAATTTCATTTATCTTAGATAGTCACACCATTGACACACCCCTTATTTTCATTTTACAAGAGGTACTACTGATCTAAAGAGATATTACTTCCATTACTAATAAAGAAGCCTCGGGGGCGAAATAATTGTCTTTAAGTTGGATCTTCCTTGGGTCAGATGTCTCATCCCTTCGCCCGTGCCCTATACCTTTCAACATCGTATACCCCTTTCACACACCCACGCAATGCAGACCAAAGAGAAGACACCTCAGGACGCGACAATCCTGCTATTCGGAGGGCATGTATTGACACAGACAAAACAAACGCTTGACAAGCTTGTAAAATCACTTGCCGCTAGCGAAAATGCAGATTGGATTAAAGAAACGATAGCTGGACTGCCTAGCTACTGGGATAAGTTGACTAACAAGATACCTGAGATTGCTGGCACAATTCCGGGAAATCTCCTACTTGCTGATCTCGATTCGTGGCTTCGACACGGCCTTGATCCCGATGACCCGCGACAGGACGACAACTTGCCTAACATAATGATTGGCCCATTATTAGTAGCCATACAGCTCAACCAATATTGGCAGTATCTCAAACTTCAGAGATCCAACAAAGACCTACCACGTGAAGATGACCTCCAGGCTAACCTTGTACTGGGGCAGAGGGAAAAGAAGCCATCTGAAAAGGTTGAGGTGGTTGGCTTCTGCGTCGGTCTGCTCGGTGCCCTAGCTGTCGCGAGCTCCTCAAATCGTCACGAATTCGAACAATACGGCGCAGCAGCTATGCGTATGGGTATGATGATCGGTGCTCTGATCGATGCCCGGGAAGTGTGGGACAAAGGCCTCGGCAAGGGAAAGTCCGTGACTTATGCGGTGGCGTGGAGAGATGCGAAGGAATACGGGGATTTTACTCGTATCCTCTCGTCTCTATTCCCCGAAGCATACGTGTCTGTCATATTCGATAAGGCTAGGGCCTCAGTTACTACGACTGAGCGGACATCACCCTCACTCGTACGACAGTGCCGTGCGGCAGGTCTTACGATAGCGGAAATCGGCATCGAAGGGCATATCCACTCGCCCGGACCGGACCGGAAGCGCCACACGAACGCAATTATCGATCTGTGCCACGAGGAACCGAACTTGCAGTTTGCAGACGCATCCGCGCTAGCTTTGCCGACTTACGATAATCATGGCGATGGAATGCCAATCTCGTCGGACCGAGGCGACATGACCGCCATGGTTCTGAGCTCCATTCTGATGCTTCAATGTAACTGGTATGATACATTCTCCAAGATTTTGACACGACGAAACGACGCTGTTGTTGTGGCATTTGGTCTAGACCGTTGCATCCCTCCTACACTTTTACGCCGGCTTGGCCCAAGACAGCAGCACTATCAGGACATTGAAAAGAAGAATCCCCCCCTCTCGGCAGTACAGTCAACGCCAAAGCAGAATCAGCAAAAGCATCCACAACCCCAGAAAATCAATCCGACCCCCAGCGAGCCTCTATCTCTTGGACGATATTCTGGGGATACTCCCGAGTCCATAAACACGCCAGGTCTAGATCCAGACTTGGATATGGACAGCATTGCGGTAGTAGGCATGTCCATTAAAGTTGCTGGTGCTGATGATTTGGACGAATTTGTGGACATGCTCAAGTCGGGACAATCACAGCACGAGCTCATCACCCGCGATAGACTCCAGTACGACATGCTTTTTAGAGAAAATGCAGACGCGGATCCGAATCGCAAATTCTACGCCAACTTCGTCCGCGACTCTGACGCCTTCGACCACAAGTTCTTCAAGAAAAGTCCACGGGAATCTCAGGCCATGGATCCGCAAAGTCGCCTTTGCTTGGAGGGTGCTTATCAGGCAGTAGAACAGTCAGGATACTTCAATGAAACCACGACGAGCGATTCCACTCGGGATAAGCTACATGTTGGCGTATACCTGGGGAATTGTGGTGTCGACTATGAACACAACATCACTTGCAACCCAGCCACCGCCTTTACGGCTACAGGGGGACTCAAAAGCTTCATCGCTGGGAGACTGTCCCATTACTTTGGATGGACTGGTCCTTCTATGACTTTCGATACAGCATGTTCTTCATCGACTGTAGCCGTACATACTGCGTGCCGCAACTTGCTGTCGGGTGAATGCAGCGCAGCGCTATGCGCAGGCGTCAATATTATAACCAATATGCTCTGGATGCAAAACCTGGCAGCCGGGAGCTTTATCACTTCTACAGGCCAGTGTAAACCATTTGACGATGATGCTGACGGTTACTGCCGCGCCGAGGGTATGGCGTTTGTTTTTCTCAAAAAGCTTTCTCATGCTATAGCTGATGGAAACCCCATTTTGGCGACTATTCGGGCGACCGCCGTGCACCAAAACTTGAATATCACACCGCTTTTCGTACCTAACGCGCCTTCCCTCTCTCATTTGTTCACGCAGGCCATAAAAGACGCTGGCTTAGAGCCAAGCCATATCTCTCTAGTCGAGGCGCATGGAACTGGCACCCCTGTTGGCGACCCTGCGGAATATGAGAGCATACGACTGGCAGTGGGGGGCCCCATCCGTGACAAACCGCTACCTTTTGGTTCAGTCAAAGGCCATATTGGCCACACCGAAGGTGCGTCAGGAGTCATCGCACTCATAAAAGTCATTATGATGATGCGCCACGGCTTCGTGCCGCCCCAGGCAAGCTTTAAAAAGTTGAACCACGCGATTACCGTGCGCTCAGACGACATGATGGAGATCGTGACCTCGCTACGGCCCTGGACCGAGAAGCATAAGCGTGCCCTGATCAATAACTATGGCGCCTGCGGGTCCAATGCGTGCATGGTGATTGCACAACCACCTGCAAGTCTTGCCGGCAGAAGAACCAGGACCGAAAACAATCAGTCCTCTCGACTCCCCTTTTGGATCACGGGCCTTGATACGAGGAGCATTTCTGCCTTCGCTGCTAAGTTGACATCGTGGTTGCAGCGGCATACCGGTGATGATATCACACTGGAGGACATTTCTTTTGCCATGCATAGGCAATCCAATCGAGCCTTACCTCAAAGTCTCATTTTCAGCTGTGAGTCTCTGGGTGAGCTGAAGAAGAAGCTTATACAGGTGTCCTCTTCTCCTAGCGAGGCCAAAAAGGCTATAGACGTCACGCCTTCCAAGCCGCCAGTAATTCTGTGCTTTGGCGGCCAGGTGTCGGCATTCGTCGGGCTGGACCGTAGTTTGCACGACAATGTGGCCGTGCTACGTTGGCACTTGAGCGAGTGCGACGCCGCCATCACGTCCGCCGGCCTCGAAAGTATTTATCAATCCCCAGACATTTTTTCACGGGAGCCGCTAAGAGACACTGTTAAATTGCAAATAATGCTTTTCGCTATGCAATATTCCTGTGCTAAGACGTGGATGGACTGCGGCCTAGCAGGTGAGATTTCGGCCGTCGTAGGTCACAGTTTTGGCGAGATCACGGCGCTTTGCGTCGCCGGAGTTCTAACCCTTACGGATGCCATCAAGCTTGTGGCCGGTCGGGCGAAGTTGGTGCGTGACGCATGGGGGCCTGATCCTGGCGCTATGATGGCCGTCGAGGCAGATGGGAAACTTGTGCAGGACCTGGTGCTCGAGGCGAATCGTGCGTCTGACGGCTCGATTAGTGTTGCGTGCTACAATGGTCCACGCAGCTTCACCCTTGCCGGATCAATCAAGGCCATTGACGCCGTCGCCGAAGTGTTAACCGGGAACACTCAATTTTCAAGTGTCAAGAGCAAGAAATTGGGTGTCACCAACGCTTTCCACTCGGGCCTTGTGGATAAACTGGTTGATGCCCTTGGCCAACTTGGCCGAGACTTAACGTTCTGCGAGCCAACAATTCCCGTGGAGCGCGCCACTGAAAACAGTTATACTTCTAAACTGGACTGGACCTTCGTGCCATCGCACATGCGTCAGCCCGTATTCTTTGATCACGCTATTCAGAGGCTAGCCAAGCAGTATCCTCAAGCCACATTTCTCGAGGCAGGCTCGTCCTCAACCATCACCATCATGGCAGCGCGCGCACTCGCTCAGACGTCCACGACACCGGATGCATACCATTTCCAAGCCGTGTCCATTGCCAACAACAATAAGAGCGGCCTCGATGCATTGACTGATGCCACTGTTGCATTGTGGAAGCGAGGATTACGCGTTACGTTCTGGCTGCACCATCCCAAGCAAGCACAAG
The DNA here is from genome assembly GCA_022497145.1 of Rostrohypoxylon terebratum. Lineage (NCBI taxonomy): Eukaryota > Fungi > Ascomycota > Sordariomycetes > Xylariales > Hypoxylaceae > Rostrohypoxylon > Rostrohypoxylon terebratum. The sequence goes on from MU385999.1 coordinate 48,255, forward strand.
AGTACGCGCAACTACTTTTGCCGCCTTATCAATTTGATAAGTCGGGCCGTCACTGGCTGAAGATGAAGTCGCCGGTCGATGAAATTAATAAGGCAGCCGAAGCAATCGTGAAAGCCCGTGGTCTTACACTAGCGTCAACAGAGGCTCAGAAAGACCAGCAAGATCCCCGATTATTAGATATGTACAGCTTTGTCGGATATCAAGGCAAGAATAAGGAGAGACCGCGATTCCGCATCCATACAGAGTCGGACAAGTACCAGCATTTCTTCTCGGGTCACATTATAGCGCAGACAGCGCCCATCTGTCCAGCGACGCTCGAAAGCGACTTGGCTATCGAGGCACTTTTCAGTTTACATCCAGAATGGAAGGCTGCCGGCTTCTCACCCGTCGTCCGCGATCTAATCAACCACTCGCCGATCTGTTCTAATCCTTCCCGGGCTGTGTACATTGACTTTGATGCGCTTGACGAGTCTGCAGAATTGTGGAACATGAAATTCCTGAGTATCAACGCTGCCGCAAACAACGATCATCAACTGCATGTCGAAGCGCGATTGCATTTCCGCTCTCCTACCAATCCTAGTTACATCCAGGAATTTGCGCAGTATGAGCGATTAGTCAGCCACAAGCGGTGCCAGGCACTCTTAGAGCTCGGTCTAGACGACGACCATGATGACGTCGATGTACTGCGCGGACGCAACGTGTATCGCGCTTTTAAGAGCATCGTCGACTACCCTGAACTGTACCGTGGCGTGCGCTCCGTAGTAGGTCGTGGCGACCAAAGCGCAGGTATCGTCCGAATGCGCCACCAGGGAAATACCTGGCTTGACGTGCCCCTCAGCGACTCCTGCAGCCAGGTCGGTGGGATGTGGGTTAATCTGATGACCGATATACCCCCAGGCGAAATGTACATCGCCACGGGCTGCGAGGCGTCAATGCGCTCACCAGCCGTGAAGACGATAACGGACGGTCAAGAGCACGGCCCTGGCCTATGGCATGTCTTTGCCCAGCATTCGCGCAAGTCCGACAAGGAGTATACAACAGACGTGTTCGTGTTCGATGCTGCGACCGGAATCATGCACGAAGCTATGTTGGGCATCCAGTATGCGCGAGTGGCCAAAGATTCTATGCGCAAGATGCTTACTCGCTTAACAAAAGACGAGAGAGTCTTGAAGATTAACAAACAGCCGTCATCACTACCAGCTACTACAACTGAGGCTCCACACGCAGTAGCCACCCCTGCCGCTGTAAGCTCGTCTCAATTCACCGATGCTGTCAAGCCTTCCAAGAAGAAACGTAGTGGCAAAGAGGCCAATCCAGGTCAGCGACACGATATCACCAATGAGGTACGTGACCTGGTAGCTAGCGTAGCGGGCCTGGACCCTAGCGAGTTCACACTTGACACGGAAATGGCCGAGCTGGGTATCGACTCCCTCATGGGTATGGAACTAGCCCGTGAGGTCAGCATTGTTTTTAAGTGCACGATCGATCAAGATGAACAAATGGAAGCCACGACACTCCGCAAGTTTGTTGTCTGTGTGTCGAACGCTCTCGCAAGATCGGGAAATGGAGTCGGGGGATGTGAAGGGGAGAACGGAGAGGACCAGGATGAGCCCTCTTCTGACGACGGAGAAGACACAGATTCTAGTTTGAACGATGTAGATACTGATATATCTACTCCGGACGGAAGGGAAACCCCGACTAGCTCAGCTGCCCAGACGACAAAAGTCAATTTTAACACGGTCAGCAACTTGACATTATCCCGAGCCGACATCTTAGAATCGTTTGGTGAGGTCAAGATGCGCACTGATGAACTTATCCGCGAACATCACCTTGACACCTACCATAAAGTCGAGATTGCGGGCAGTAATCGTCTCTGCGTTGCCCTTGTCGTCGAGGCGATGGAAAAACTAGGCATGCCCTTACGTACCGCCGCCCCGGGCCAACCTCTCGAGCGCGTTGCCTTCCACCCACAACACAGTCGTCTAATGAGCTGCATCTACGACTTCCTGGAACAAGACGCCCGGCTTATCAACAAGGATCTCGCGAGCGGGAAGCTGGTGCGAACCGATATCGCGGCGCCGCTCAAATCAAACGAGGATATCCTCCAGGAACTTCTCGAAGTACACCCCGGGTTTGCCGTGCCAAATCGAATGACTTATTACGCTGGGCAGAGCTTGAGCAAGGTACTGAAGGGCGAAACGGACGGAATCCGCGTTATCTTCGGAACGGCGGAAGGTCGCCAGCTAGTCCAAGCCATGTATTGCGAGCACACCTTCAATCGCATGAACTACATCCAGATGCGCGAGGTGATCGGCCATCTGGCCGATCGTATCAAGAACAACCAACCTGGAGAAACCCTCAAGGTACTTGAGATGGGCGCCGGCACGGGCGGTACGACAATGGTGATAGCCCCTTTCCTAGCATCATTGGGTATCCCCGTTGAGTACACATTTACCGACCTCTCTCCTTCTATGGTCGCAAACGCGCGACGAGTGTATGGCAAGCAGTATCCGTTTATGAAATTTTCTGTACATGATATAGAAAAACCGCCAACCGACGAGCACAGAGACCAACACATTGTTCTGGCTAGCAACGCCATTCATGCCACTCGAAACCTGGTTGACTCGTTGCGGAATATTCGCCAGGCTCTTAGACCTGACGGCTTCGTCATGATCTTGGAAATGACAGAGGTGGTGCCCTTCGTAGACTTGGTCTTCGGCTTGCTCGAGGGATGGTGGCTATTTGAGGATGGGCGCAAGCACGCCGTCGTGACTGCAGAGTATTGGGAGCGAGAGCTGCATGCTGCTGGCTTCGGTCACGTCGACTGGACCGACGGCAGCTTGCCTGAGAACACCTTTCAAAAGGTCATCATGGCCATAGCTTCGGGGCCTCCAGAAGCAGTTCGCTTACCGAAAGCTCTTCCAAGCCAAGAACTTAGCAGAGGGGACTCGGGGTCGTCTGAGGCCGAAGCTGAGGAACTTGTGGCTACATACACAAAAGGATGGGCTACACCGGAACTCAATGTAGCCAACGGCCAGACAATCAGCGCTTCCGCCAGTGGTGCTTCTGTAGTCTTAGTTACAGGCGCCACAGGGAGTCTCGGCGCCCACCTCGTGCAGCAGTTCGCAGAGCAGCCAAACGTTAAGACGGTAGTCTGCGTGAACCGCCCAAGCAGCATGCCTGTCGAGAAGAGGCAAAATGACGCCTTCTCTTCCCGAGGTATCGAGCTTTCTCCCAGCTCGCGGGCAAAATTACGGATCCTAGAGACTGACACTGCGCGGCCGCAGCTAGGTCTCCCACCGCAAGAGTATCAATGGCTAGTAGAAAACGGCACTCATATCGTCCACAACGCCTGGCCCATGAGCGGTACACGACCTATTAAAGCTTTCGGGCCACAACTTCAGGCACTACGAAATCTACTAGACCTTGCGCGGTCGATGGCAACCCGTGACCCCACCAACAGGGTCCGGGTCGGCTTCCAGTTTGTGTCCTCCATCGGCGTCGTCGGATACTCGGGCCAGCAGCGCGTCCTCGAGGATCGCGTGCCCTGGGCAGCGGTTATGCCCGGTGGTTACACGGAGGCCAAGTGGGCTTGCGAACGCATGCTCGACGAGACTGTCCACCGGTACCCGAAACTCTTCCGGCCCATGGTCGTGCGTCCGGGCCAGATCGCCGGCTCGACTAAAAGCGGGTTCTGGAACCCGGTGGAACACTTCGCCTTCCTTGTGAAAAGCGCCCAGACACTTCGAGCCTGGCCGGACTTGGACGGCACATTGATGTGGCTGCCCGTGGACCGGTGCGCGCGTGTCATGGTGGACTTGCTGAAACTCGAGGATGCAACCCTCGACGCTTTCCCCGTGTACCACATTGATAATCCCGTCGGCCAGCCGTGGAAGGCGATGTCGCCCGTCCTCGCCGCCGCCCTCGACATCCCACCGCACCAAATCATCCCCTTCGAGGCCTGGATCAAGCGCGTTCGCCGATCGCCCCTCTCCGAGACGGAGAACCCTGCTTCGCGTCTGGCTGATTTCTTGGAATACCACTTCCCGCGTATGTCATGTGGGGGCTTGATCCTCGACACACGGAAGACGAAGGAACACTCGGATACTATGGCGAAGGAAGGCCCGGTTAGTCTGGAGGTGGCGAGGCTTTATGTTGCGGCGTGGAAGAAAATGGGGTTTCTACGTGGTTGATTCATGTTTGGTGATTTCTACGGAGTCGGGCTTGATCTAATTACGTGTTTAAGGGTTTGGATTTTCTTATATTAATACAGCCACTGAGATTGAAACTACTTGGAGGTATGTTTCTTTCATCCGTTCTGTACATTAGGTATTAATATCCTCTATCTTCAATCAATTTAAGCATGACGTGTAACTTATATCAATTAATGAAAAATACGTGGTCGAGATAATATTTTTGAATAATATCATTTCTCAACTATTCTACCAGGTCATCGTTATTATTCCTAGGGAAAGTACGACTTGATGCCGGTACTATGATCCTCAAACGAGCCCGCCGTTTCCTTTCCGACCTTCCTGTATTCCAGTGCAACCGCCCACGGCGTCGCCAGTACGGATTCCGTGTTAAATCGGAGCGGGGTTCCGCTTCCGACCCCGCACCCGGCGGGGTACATGCTAACGGCGTCTTAGTAATCTCGGCAGCTTACTCATCACTTACATAATACGACCCCTGGATTTTTATGTAATTTATCATTACCTTATTGAGGACCGAATGCTCGATTTATACTCTTGATCTTGCAACTGAACTTTCGATATGGATTTAATACTATAACTTAAAGCTTAACACGGATAGGCATTTTCGATCATTAACAAGTCTCTACGCCAAAGGATTTACGTATGTGTTGACGTCTTCTATGAAGGATATGATGACATAAGCAGTTTCAAAGCTGATACTACCTAAAGATTAGTGATACTAGTCCCAAAAGCACCTACAAATTAGGTACCTGGTTTCTTAACCTGTACTGGTCTCACGCTAGAATTTAATGGTCAACCGCCACAGCAAGGTACCTAGGACCTAGGTTAACCTAGTCAGTCTACCATGAGAGATCAATATGCGCGGACAACGCACCAAGTAAACCTCATTATGAAGGGTTATTAATTCTTCATAATTGACGGCTACGTCAAAATACGAATAATTTACTACTTGTTTTCACATAGGAACTTGTTGACCAGACATAATTTTCCAATATGGTTCTAACTACTTGCGAGCTGATAAAACCAGCACCTCTTCACACGTGTCTGACCAGCCCTGGTGGCACCATCGGGCTATTCGGGATATTCATGTTCAAGGGCTGATTTATCTTCAAAGGCACTTCAGGAAACTTGTAGACGTCATCGATATTGACGCCTGAGCCAGCACGAAACACCAACGCAGAGGAGGACCCGCCAAAATGGAACATACCGAGCTCATCGCCACGGACGACGTGTTGTCCCTCGTACACCGTGGCCTCGCACGTAGAGATCTCCGTCATGCCAATGGAGACGACGCACATGAGACCAATTTGGGCGTTGTCAGCCTGGATGAAGATCAGCTGGCGTGCGGCGGTGTTGGCGAAAAAACAAAGGGACTGCAAGTACGGTGGCGCATCGGTATCTTCGGTGGGTTCTCCGATGGTACTGGGCGCTTGGGCGAAGTACGTGCCGGGAACATCAACGATCTGTCTGATAGTGCCGTTGACTGGAGCGTGCCAGCGGTGATAACCTGTAGTGCTCAAGAAGCCCTGCAAAACCGTGCCGCAGACGAAGTCTTCGACGTTGTGGCCGGCAAGGAGGTGCTGAAGGGAGTAAGCCTCGTCCTTGATGAAGAGCTCGTCGTACTTCTGGACGTTCTCCTTGTAGGCGTATGTCACAGACTCCGTTGCGAAGCTAACGATGGCGTCGTTTGCCAGGTCGCCCGTCGGACGGTCTGTCTCTGGGTCACGGAAGCGGCGGTTGAAGAAGTCCTCGTAAGAGGTGTAACCGTAGTACTCGACGGAGGGGTCGCAGATGAAGACTTGCTCGAAGGTGCGGCCGGGGTATTGCTCCGTCAACTTGTTCTTAGCTTCAGTGCTGAACCAGCCGTCGGCGCTGTCGTCAAGTACGTCACGAGAGTCCTTGGATGTAAGGAAGAGTGCCCAGGCCACGAACATCTCCTTAAAGTGCCTGTTCAGGTTTTCCTTGGTGAAGGCGGAGAAGCCACCTTGGGTGTTCATGATACGTGCCATGATCATGTACATGGGCGGGCCCAAGTCTCCGAAGGCAGGCGCCTGACGGAAAATTTCGTTGATCTGGCAGATGAGATCTTCATATGAATTGTGGGGATCTGTGTCGTCCTGGGACTGAAAAGATGATGTATCAACTAGCAATTCTAGGAAGGAAATCATGCATTAACGACATACAGCGTCTTCAAACATGCGAATGAACTCTCCGTAGACCGTCGGTTCGCTCTCGATGAAGTTCTTTAACTCCTGCACGGGTTGCAGGAGAGCAGCCTCTCCATCGCGGATTAGCTTCCGTTGCTTCTCGACCTTCTTGGAAAGCTTGTTCAGGTAATCATGGAAGGCTTTCTGGCTCTTGGGAAGCCATCCAGAATTTTGGAAGGACTCGCGGGAGGGTCGAAGTGTTCGTGACTTCGGTGCAGACATGTTGTTGAACTTCACTGCTGAGACAAAGGGTACGAATGTATGTATTAAGAACTTGGAAGGAAACTAAGTGTTGCTGACTGACTTTGGACTTGTTTGTAAAGTTATAGGCTTGTGGTGCTGAAGGATTTGGGGCAAACGAGGCTGTCTTTATAAGGATCCTTGAGGAATTACAACCCGTGACCCAACTTTGTCATTACTTAAAGGTTATGATTCTGAGGTTTCAATGACATATAGTTGACGTGTTATTCTCCTAGACATTGCATGAGGCCCTTATCTCAGGTAACCTTAGACCTAACTGTGAGGGCGTCATCATCAACCCAGTTGTACAACACGCAGTTGACCAAATATACCTTAGACGATGGGACCTACTTATGTAAGTTGTCGGCGATCAGACTTGTCTGCAGTGTACGGGATAAGATCTTCATAACGGCTTCTAGGCATGGTGAACCCGGTCAAATTTTCGATGATGCTTGGCAGGCCGTAGTGACTTTTCATCTCGTGATATGTGTGGAGCCACAGGTCGACGAGTACCTCGCCTCCATCTCACGGGGGACAACAGGTGATTCTCTAGGTAGAAATTATCATGCATGTGTTCGTATGAATCCACTGGACAGTTAGTAATATACGCCGTGAATTTGTCTGACATACCTTTCAGCTAGCCACTATGAAATCTGCCAAGTAGTGACATAAATACGTTACCACGCATAATAATGGAGTATGATGCATTCTGATTGAACGGTAAGCAACATCGTGCTGTACATCATCTTCAATATATGGAAGAAAATTATCATGTAGGCGTCCGTACCTATGAATCTACTGGACAGTTCTTCTGCAGACGTTACCTCGAGTAATATATGCTGTAAGTTTGTACGACATATTCAGCTAGCCATTGTGAACTCTACTAAGTTGGATATTATTCAAGTGTGGATTGTGCTAGCGAGTATGTGATGCTTGAAAGCGTCCGCTTGCATCCCCCATCTCACCGATCAATATATCCAACGATCGTTGTGTCAGTGTTGGAACCCGGAGTGCTCACACGTAGAGTGACTGCAAGGTAGCGGCTAGGTAGCTGCTAGTATGGGGGTCGTAAAGATGTATTGATTACGCTGCCCTTTCTCAACTCAAAGGCGGACTCCTACTCTATTAATCTCAATGGCCTCGCAGTAAGTTCTCAAGGGACTCTCTTCTAACATCTAGAGACGTCATCCTTCTCTCAATTACTTCATTATAACCTCATGACTCTATAACCTTGAAGGCCATAACCTTAAATGCTATATCCTTGAATACTAGAACCTTGAATACCTTGAGGATCTCTGGCCCACAAGGTAGCCCGTGGGTAGCCGGGAGGTCTTAACTGGTCCCTGTGTATCTTTTCCCCTGACACGTTGCTTCTTTACGCAATCAGTTGAGGAACCCGGCCCTGTTTCCTTGCGTTTAACGAGCTTTTTTTCATTAGTACACGTAAGCGAGCTCGTTCCGAGGCGGGGATTTTCTCTTGGACACACCCGGACTTGCTGCAGTTACCCAAGAGAGGTTCACGCCCGGGCGGAAAACACGCCCGGACGGAAAAGAAGGCAGTGTGTAGCCACCGCAGTGAAACGCAAGTTAGGTAGTTAGGTCGGATCTCACGTGCCGAGCATCCGCCATGCCGACGTCGATGGCTGCCATATTAATATAAACGGCTGCCGTACCGACGTAGATGGCTGCCATTAAGCCAATGGGCACCACCCAGTTATTAACGATTGGCTTGGCAACAGGTCGGAGACTATCGATGTTTTTGATTTTTTTGACAAAAGCGGCATCCCGAGATACAAATCCTCAGTTAGGCCGTTCTCTGCCGTCGGAGTTAGTATACTGGGCAAATGACCTTCGGTATCTGGCTGCAGCGACCCGGCTTTTATCACACGAATCACGTACTGAGAGAAACCCGTCTTAAGACTGAAGTACCTTGTCTCTGCAGGTATTCAAAATGGCTATCATATTCCTGTTGACTTCGGGCTTGAAGAAAAAGGCATATCCGCTTTTGTCAGAGAGTTCCTGTGATAGTGGTCATACGTAGAGTGAATGCCTAAGAGAGTAGAATAATAGTTGATATCTTCTACATAGTACAATACATCTTACGGGGATAACGCTCCTAATCCAGTCTAGTCCCATTGTCCCCTGACAGCTTTGAGTAGGTAGCCATCCATGGGCCAAGCTAGAACAGCGTTGAACGGGAAGCCAATCAAACCGACTGTATAGGTACCTAATCCGACCTTCGTGCTAGATACATGATTTATGGCGACGCCGAATGCGCACAGTATGGTCCATAGTCTCGAAACTGTTTGTTGCCGACATATATCCTTGAATTATAAATACTTCTAGATCGTTCCAACCTTGCATCCATCAGGTAGGCAGTATACTCCAAATCTACCAGATAACCAAGACATCATAGTCTATCTTATATCCAAACTGCCATTTACTCAGTCCTACCTGCACTTGAATTTCTACACTATGCTATTATGGCTTGGTATTGCCTTCTTCCTGTTCGGTGCACTTGGTGCACTGCAACCACCAGAAGAAACCATCGAGACAACTGCTGCAACACTGGACATCTTCCAGGACGGGTACATTACCTGTAATAAAGTGCGGGTATGTTCAATAGCAGGTACTACTGGATTTATTCCTTGAATACAACTGCTGACCCATTTTTTCTCCAGCCTGGTATATGCGGGGAGACCACTTCATACGCTGGCTACGTGAATTTCGAACCCAATTCCATGATTGGGGTGGAACATGATTATCCTGTTCACACATTCTTCTGGTACTTCAGGTCGCAGAATAATGTCGAAAGCTCTCCTACGATCATTTGGATGAACGGTGGGCCCGGAGCGTCCTCTATACTCGGTTTGTTTACTGAGAACGGACCATGCCACATTAATGGGTCGATTGCCCCTGAACCCAACCCTTTGTCTTGGAACCTCGATTATAATGTGCTCTATGTCGACCAGCCCGTCCAAACAGACTTCAGTTACGATATAGTGACGCCTGGGATGTTGGACCTGAAGACCGGCAACATCATCGTTGATGGTCTCAATGAACCGGGCGAGGAAGACCCAACCTTGATCCCGGGAAATTTCAGCAGCCAGAACCCCAAATCGACCGCCAATACTACCGAAAACGCTGCGCGGCATTTCTGGAATTTTCTGCAGGTGTGGTCACGAGACTTCGATGAGCATATCTCCAGCGACGACTCGATCAGCATCTGGACGGAATCATACGGTGGCAGGTATGGGCCGAGCTTTGCTAGGTTTATCCATGAACAGAACGCTCGAATCCGCGACAGCTCCTTGCAGGGTGCAAAGGTTCTCAATCTCACAACTCTTGGCATCATTAACGGGTGTGTGGACTTGTACGTTCAAGAGACGTCTGCACCAGAATATGCCTACGACAGGAATGCCTACGGCATCGATGGCCTCACCCTTGATAAGTACCAATCTGCTCTTGTGGCATATTTCCGGAAAGACGGCTGTCAAGATCTGATCCGCAGGTGTCACCATATCGCCAGAGAACAGGATCCAGGCATGTATGGCAATGCGACCGATGTTAATAACGCATGCGAGTTAGCCAGCGACTTCTGCCAGAATGAAGTGGAAGGCTTGTATGTATTCCGTAAGAAGTGGGCTTTTTACGACATCGCTCATTGTTACCTGGATGCATTCCCTGGATACCAGTTCCTGGACTACCTCGCCGATGAGCAAGTACTCAAGGAATTGGGCGTGCCTGTCAACTTCACTGTCCTTTCCAACACGGTTGGAAAGGCGTTCAATCTCACGGGTGACTACCCGAGGCGAGATCCCAGAGGCTATTTCGAAGACATTGCTACCTTGTTGGATTCCGGCATCCAAGTCGCTATGGTGTATGGGGATAGAGACTTTGCTTGCAACTGGATCGGTGGCGAGCGGGCAAGCCTGAGTGTAGAGTACTCCAAAAGCGACAATTTCAGTGCTGCTGGATATGCCGATGTTACTCTGGACGATCCTGATCTGCCCGATCCGATTGGACAAGTCCGCCAGCATGGCTTGTTTTCTTTCACCCGTGTCTATCAATCCGGCCACATGGTTCCAGCTTACAAGCCCAAGGAAGCCTATCACATCGTACGCCGTTCCATGCAAGGAATGGATATCGCCACAGGAAAGACAGTGGTAACAAGCGACTACTCGACGGAGGGCCATTTTGAGTCCGACCAAACACTCACACCGCCACCCATTTATCCAATGACTTGCTACCTGAGGTTTATGTCGTCGACATGTGCTGCCAACCAGATCAGCACGATTGAAGATGGATCTGCTTTGATAGTCAATGGGGTCATAGTAGAGCCGTGTGACGAACCTATACTTAGGCTTAGTAAGTATAGCTTCATAAGGGGGTCTTGATTTTAAGGTAACAGTAATTGTAGAGGTCAAATGTGATCAATCAAGTATGTTCGTCAGAGAGGCTTGGAGTCCTCTCCCTACTCGTAGTGAATAGACTTAGATTGATAACTAAAGAACTGAAACGAATGACTAGATACATGAGGGCTTGCCATGTTTATATAGATGTCTTCTCCTTCCTCCTTTCTGGGTATCTGAGGTTATCGTGATCTGGTTGATCTAATTGATCTAATGATCTGGTAGACGCTCTAGATCAGTTAGATCAATAGATCATTCTACGCCGCGGTTTAACCGTGATTGGTTTATGGGGTTCCACTCCTTGGGTGCTCCAGGTGGCCGCCTGTCGGTTGGTTTGTGACAAGCCGGTTCCTTCATCAACGACGTGCCCAACCAAGTATCCCCGCGAAGGAGTGCAAAGTATCATAAAGCAAGAGGATTATATCATCGGGGAATTATGATTTGTTTTATTTTTATACTGAAATATGGGTTCAATAAAAAAAATAAGTAGGCAGGTAGTGAAAAGCGGTGCATAAAATTCTCTTTATCAAACAAAACTCTAACTTTGTTCCTACCTAAGAATATTCTAGACGTCCCCATACGCCACGGATGCGCCGATGTGTATACAGTTCTACCTAGAATAGTATCACGTCCTTCAGACGTAAACAATATCATCATCATCATGACTGGGCCCTCACCGAAGAGAGGACTGGGGATTGTGGACTCCATAATGGGGCTGTTGGTTGGGTGGATCGTATGGCCTGTCCTGGGGAGGAGGGGGGAGTCTATGTGCAGACAAGACGGTAAAGAGTCTAGGAAGTAGATAGGGTGAAACCAGATCTACCTAGGGATACCATACTCGTTTTATTTTTTCGTTACTACATTGCTATAGTATTTGCTTGGTATGAAAAGGACTGATATCATGTAATTTCCGCCAAGTAATATGTCTCATGATTACACATGTGTTACAGTGCTGAAAGTTCTTCTCCCACAGCTTGTAGCGCCTCTATAACATCCTGGACAAATTTTTTTTGTAGTTCTTCCTTGTCTAGATTCGTCTCACCAAGACCAAAATCGCATGCTATACATTTACGTACGATACGGACATAATCCATCCCGACATGTCGTACTAGCCCTCGTGCGAGTCTCTCCGCAATGAATTGGTTGGAATTTGCAAGCGTTGGAAACTTCTCTATAATCCTTTCTCGAAGGATTTCCCAGGGCTTTGTGTATCCGAGTTCTAACAGAACGATCCCTAAGCAGAACAGCCTTTGGTTTCTAGATCCTATATCGAATTCTTGGGCCACGCGCATACCAGAGGTGTGTTCACCTAGCGGCACGCCGCTCCTTCCCATAACTTCTTGGTCTTTAGAGTCCTTGCCGAAGTTTAGGGAGACATATAAGCTAACATACCAGGTGCGGTCCACTTACCATTTTTGACAAATCCTTAATATCACCACCACCTTCAAAATTTAATTGCTCAACCAATTTTAATTCAATTA
>MU386000.1:0-59159 GCA_022497145.1 Rostrohypoxylon terebratum
ATTAAATTTTGAAGGTGGTGGTGATATTAAGGATTTGTCAAAAATGGTAAGTGGACCGCACCTGGTATGTGCGCATACTGGTATGTTAGCTTATAAGAAGATATGAGAAGAAAAGGACGAAATTCCGATTGATCTTGCAACTTGAACAAGGAGATGAAGGGGGTACAGCATAGAGTAGGCTTACTAAAATCAATATATGTCCAAATTAAGCCAATCAAGACGCGTGTGAGATTGAAAAGCGGGGTATAGAATTGAACACCTACATCGTATCTACGCGACGTGAATGAAGTTGAGTTATCTGAGCAGCGATCCGACGACAAGACTAGATCCCTCTAGTCTCTGAACTAAATTATTGAGGGCGCTATTGCTACTATGTCTCCTATTGACGTTTTCTTCCGTCTTCTACTGATTTTTGGCTTCTCAAAAGGTGATCTTAGTAAATTTTCGGCAATGAAATATACCTAAACAGGACTAGCTACTGACATTGACTATAGATGCTAGTCCTTCGCTCTTAACAATAACCATCGATGAAATATCCAGAGGTCTAGATGGGAATAAGTTCACATCTGTTGATCTAGTCCGCGCGTACTTGGAACGTATCAAGGAGGTCAATGATGATATTCACGCGGTTTTGGAAATTAACCCCGATGCCGTTACTATCGCCCACCAGCTCGATAAGGAGCGGAAACAAAATGGAAGACGAGGGCGAGTGGTATTAGCGAAGATTTATTTGATTGTTTGACTAACTCTTCTATCAAGGCCGCTTCACGGGGTGCCAATACTTCTCAAAGACAACATTTATACCAATGACAGAACTGAGACTACCGCGGGCTCATATGCTTTCCTTGGAGCAAGAAAAGCTCAAGAGGGAACTATAATTACGCGGCTCCGAGAGGCCGGCGCGGTTATTCTTGGCAAGACTAATCTTTCTGAATGGGCCAATTTTAGGTCAACTAACGCTACTGGAGGTTGGAGTGCAAGAGGAGGACAGACATTTGGCGCCTTCGCTGAGAAACAATCCTCAGGGGGCAGCAGCAGTGGCTCCGCGGTTGCAATGAGTCTCGGATTGGCGACAGTATCACTGGGTACAGATGTAAGGCTTTTCCGTCACCTCTATCGCTACATTTCTAATTTAGACAGACTGATGGCAGCATTTCATATCCGGCACAAAGGTCTAGTGTTGTAGGAATCCGGGCTACCACCGGACTAACTCCACGAGATGGAGTGATACCCCTATCTGATCGGCAAGATAGCGTAGGGCCGATGACTCGAACCGTGAAAGACGCTGCATATCTGTTAACAGCCATTGCGGGCCCAAGTAAATACGATAACGCCACATCATCGATCCCATTTGACAAGATCCCTAACTATGTAGAATCTTGTCAAGGCAAAGGCACGAAGCTTCGTGGGATCCGTCTTGGTGTGCCCTATGTGTCTGATGACCCATACATCGCGAAGTCATTCAAATCTGCTCTAAAAACACTTTCAAAGGCTGGTGTGACTATTGTGCATGGAGTTAAATATCGTTCGGAAGAGGAGTGGGACGCCTGGGATGAATCGGAACGCAAGAAGCCCATGGATGCAGAATTTCAATCTTCCATTCGCCGTTGGTGTAGTGAACTGACTGAAAACCCCCAAAATATCACCTCGGTTGACGACATCATCGAATTTACTAAAGAAACGAAAGAAGAGGAGTTTCCCCAACGTAATATTGAGAGGTTTCTAGGAGCCCAGAAATCCCCGGGCATTGATGCACCCGAAACGCAAGTAGCTTTGAAGAAGATGCTAAGATGTTGTGGCGAGGATGGTATCCTAGGTGCACTAAAAGATTATAAGTTGGATGGGCTGGTCTTCCCCAACACTCCCAGTCGCACCTCTACATTCGCTGCCCGAATAGGACTCCCAATAGTTGCGGTACCATTAGGATTCTACCCCAAAGGCACACAAACGCGACAAACCGACTGGGGAAATTTGACAGATGTCGCTGCCAATGTGCCGTGAGTACTTAATTAAACGTGAACGTGAGCTTGAGGCGTTGTGTTAACTTGTCATAGGTATGGCATTGCCTTCACTGGACCTCATTTTTCAGAATCAACCCTACTTCGAGTTGCATGTGCGTTTGAAAGTAAATGGACTTTGCATCCGCCAAAGCTCTATATTGCGCCAAGAACAGAGCTCAAACACGTGAGACATAATAGCTCATATTCAGGGGAATTGTAATGAGACCGCTAAGGGATAGGCACTTACCAGCCTAAATCTAGGCATTATTCGTATCGTGGTGTTTGACTGATTTCTCCCCTTTGGTGAAGATCGGTTGCACCAGCTTGTGCCGCATCTACCTATGTATATGATAGAAAAGAGGAAGTAGAGTGGGCCCATGAAACTGTTTTTGGTCATAAATTGGATAAACTTTTGATTTGGTTATGATTTTACATTTTCTCGCAGATAGACTTGAATCGAGCCTAACGACAATACCCGATATGTACCTACCTGATAAATAGGCGATAGGCCAAGATCTGTTAAACACGCGTCATCTAGCCAATACCTAGTTAGGTTACGACCCCAAAGCATCACGCCCCCTTTTTCCACCTAGCAGAATATCATTCGCATTAAGCTATCTACAATCACCACATAATCTGAAGCATCCAAGTCAGTACTTGTAATCATCAGCAACATGGGTTTTGATCTTCCCGTACTTGAAGCAAAAGTTGACTTCATTCGCGACTTGCCTTTATATCATACCCAGAAACCATATTATCTTGCTGGCCCTTTGGACCCGGAGAACGAGCATCTTCGTACAAACGCTATTTTCGAGCAGAAAAGTGTTGTCTTTCATGATTTGCGTGGCCATGAAGGTTTGTTCACGCTAAAAAAGAATGGCTTCGAGTTCATGCTTGACTCTGGAGCTAATGTTAAGGCCTTGAACGAATTATCCGAGAAAACTGTTGAGCCGTATGCTAGAGATTCAGTCAAACTGATGAAGCGACTTTTCAACACAGATAAATGCTGGTGTTATGCATACAAGGTCCGCGTTTAGAGTAGATATGGAGGTCCTTATTAAAGGCTAACTCATGGAACAGTTCAGGAGTAGCGCAGATATTGACAGACCCCCTGGTAAAGCAACCGGAGATCGCGGATTCCCTGACGAACCGGCAACAAAAGCTCACATAGGTACGAATTCCTAACAAAACTATGCTTATCATTCTTTGCTCAAGATTTACGTTAAGACCACACTCTCGATGGCGGATTTCGACGCATACGTCGACACTTTACCAAAGAAGAACAAGATGAGTTTATAGACGATAAGCAATCTAAGTGGCGTCTTCTAATCGTGAAGTATCATCTTACTCAAGCACACTCTATGGAAATAACCTTGGCTAATGAGATGATAGCACATGGCGGCCCTTAAACGGGACGATCGCAGACTATCCACTAGCCGTGTGTGACCCGGCTACAGTCAAAGTCCCCGACGACGGCATCGCAACAGATCGCGTCAGTCCCGAATTTCAAGGAGAAAACTACTATCTGAAATATCGCGACAACTACGATTGGTATTGGCTTAGTGATCATCAAGTGAATGAAGTTCTACTCTTCATCAGTTTCGATTCCGCAAGGAATATGAAGGGGTCATGTGAGTGCTTGGCCTTTTCGACAGGAAAGCTCGACAGTGCAATCACCAATTGACCACTTCAGTAGTCACACCCCATTGTTCATTCAAGGTCCCTGGCGCATCGAATGATTGTAGGCCGAGGGAGTCTATTGAGACAAGAACTGTTGTCGCTATTCCCCGTGATTCAACTATCAGCTAGTCTGTTAGCACCTCGTGATGTTGGTAATTATCGTTGGGCATTGGGCATCTATACTTTCGGAGAATTCTGTCTAGGTTAGATGTGATCAGAATGTAACACCGAATCAATTCACATCGTAACACGTAATGTCTTCTCACACTCATTTTTATCGAATATATCTTCCATCCATCAATTGCACCCTCGGAACTGATTAGGGATTAACGAACGTGGGAAATCAAGATTCTCAGCCTTTCAATGTTGCAGCAGTGTGTCTATCCTTGCATTTCGCCTACTGTGGAGGTTGAAACATGCCACACAGTGCCATATTTTTGACAGCCTGCCTTGACGATCTGGTAGAATTTGAGGGGCTTCAACGACGATGTTACTCCATGAGACTTCCTCGGGCATACGGACGTGACGAAAGAGCCTGGACTAGTCTAGGAGATCTCGCACAAGAGGCTGCTGTAGGTATCTTCATTTGAGATGCTACTGGCGCCTAAATCATTTTATTGTTGGTTGCCTTGTCTATAACAAGTTTTGGGCTGACTGCCGGTAGGCTTTTTAGGAATGGTTACATAGTCGAAATATCCAGACAGGGGGGAGACCAGCCCTGTGACGAAACCCAAACCCCCTGTACCCTCAAAGAAAAATTCTTGGCTACAGGGCTGCAATTGGTTCCAGATTGCTCCATCCATAGGATGTTACAGCAGGATGCCCACTATTACTCAGCGAGTTTCATTGTAATTACAGTGTTCTAGAGCGCTATATGCTTTGTACTTCTTAGTGCACCAACGCACAAATATGGGTCAAGGCGTCCTAGGCGAATAGTAAATCGCGACCTACCTCCAATCCTACCTCCAATCCATTGAGGATGTGCCTCTTGCGAACTAATCGTGATCTAGGACAGTTTCCTTCTAGGACACTGAAGCATAATCGAAAATGAGCTACACTAGACGTCTCTATCCAATGGTAATTATGACGCTCCCTAGATCCGACCCAATTCCACATCCTGTTTCTTGATCCCGTTAGCGACCAGGTGCCATTCTCCTGTACCTAGATATCGGCCAAGAGCCTGCATGAGTCAGGACTCAGTCCTATATATCGCGCTGACACACCAAGTAAAAAGTATCTCAAGGATTTCAGTTCATTTGAAGATTGTCATCACAAAGAAGCTACCTATTCTCAAAAAGTCAGCAAGATAGATGTTGGAAGAATCCAGCTATGCAGAGGTTTTTCTCATGGAGAGGTCTCTGTCAAGTGTTTCATGAAGGTCTCGTTGGTGGCCACAGAGCTAAGGAGATTCATGTATATACCGCATCTTCTAGCACAAGGTAGCCTAAATCCCTTAGCACAACAATAAAATGTTTTCCTTGGCTTTAGATTTGCATCGTGATAATCGCAGTGTGTTTATGACTGCTGAGAGCCAGTAATGGACTTTAGAAGGTAACCTAGAATAACCTAATGCCGGATTTTAGAGGTACACGCGTATAGAGCATAATATATATATTGCCATCTTAATTGTCGGGTGGGTGATCAAGGGACCGCAGTAAAAGACATGAGGGAATATATTTCGAGCTTCCCTCTTCCGCCGCAAAAAAGTTCAGCTAATCCGATCGATTCAGTTACTGATCAGCGTTGCATCCTACAGATCCTAGAATCGTTAAGGGGCTTCCTCGGGGAGAGATCCATAGGAGGTTCGTGAGGGTTATATTACATAAGTAGCTTTATTCGATCCCCTGCAACGATGTGGCCACCCTCAAAATAATACCGAATCATGATTCAATGAGAACACCGAGAAAAATATACTTCTACCTACTGGTTTTACCTAATAAGTACAGCTCAGTCTAAAAGGCCTATGGTTAACTAAAATACTATATTAGAACTTGGACTATAGATAAAATGAAGGTGTCAAAAATAGTAAATATATCTCTCGGGTGGTCCCGGGATAGGACTTAGTATGACATTATGGCCGGGGCAACCATGCGGGAGCTAGCCGGAAGTGGATAGAATGGCGGTTGCCTTTTTACCCAAACGGACTCCCCGTCAGGGGCGGGTTCAAGCTATCTAAACACATACCTATCAAGGTATAGGTTTCTTTTGATCATTTTCTATACCGACTACGTTTCTTCGAACTTGTTCTCAATAGCAACGCGTCAACGAGTATCTAGCACTTGCTTCCCTTAGATGCCATTTTTAATCATTTGAATGTTCCATCGCCAAGGATGTAAGAAACCAGGTAATCTTAACAAGGGAGATGAATAGACTTGGAAGGCATGGTTGCGTGATTAAAACAACATGACATAGAAGATCTGCGTGTTTTTCTTCGTAGGCTTCTCTTTTCCATAATCCATTACCGAATGTCCCGTAGCCTACCTGAGCTGAAGACTTAATGCTATAACATCACATCAATTATGAAGTCTCACCGAAAACTACCTATCCATTGTGAATACTTATATATTGTATTCTCGCTGTATTCTTTGACCTGTATGGTGCTGGCGCAGAGGTTACTAAAGAGCAATCTCTTATCCTTGGTATCACACCCAACTTATGACAATGGGGGTCAATTCTACAATTCAGTACACAACAGAATCTGATAGTGCTGCTCGGAATTCAAAGGATGAGGAGATCAAAATCATTATCGAGGATAATGATCAGTCCTGTTAGTATCCCGGTATATACAAGCTAGTAGTATCTCTAACAGAACTGTAGTTCCTTGGGTCTCTGAGCACTCAGAGAAAGAATTTAGCAGAATCAAGCAGAAGGCTGATAGATATCTCCTACCACTAATGTGGATATGTTACGGTATCCAACAAGCGGACAAAGTGTCACTCAGTACGCAAGCTACCTTTGGACTTCGCGAGGTAAGTGAGAATTTCCATAAAGACAATACTGATGCTGCTACATTTACCTGAGAAATAACCCTGGCATTTTCAGGATACATATTTAGTAGGAGAACAATATTCCTGGCTGACCACAATCTTTTGTAAGTACTTGATATGTTTCTCGATAACATTGCTGGATGAAACTAAGTTTTATAATACAGATATCGCATACGTGATCTTTGAACTACCTTCTAATATTCTCCTTCAACGTTATCGTATGGGGAAAACACTTTCCTACTACATGATATGTTGGGGATTTGTCGTTCTTAGCATTGGTTTTGCTCAGAACTTCACTCAGCTTATCACGTTGAGAGCACTACAAGGGCTCTTCGAGGTTAGCAACCCAGTATCCTTTCCATCGATATTACCTATGTACTGACGCAGATTCTAATTAGTGTTGTATCAGTCCTGGCTTTGTCCTTGTAATAGGGAATTGGTATACAACAAGAGAGCATGCATCTCGCACTCTGTTCTTCCAGAGTGCCAATGCAGGCTTCGGGATTATCTCAAGTTTGACTTTATATGGTATCGGATCGTTACAATATCAAAAAGGACCCGAATTCCAAGCCTGGCGGTATATGTCTTATGTTGGTGTTTCTCCTTGATACATATCGGATCTTGCTACTAATGGAACTGCAGTTTCTTGGAAGTCTTACCATCATCATTGGCATCTTTTGCATTTTCTTTCTAGGAACTCCATCGGAAGTTCGGTGGTTAACCCCAGAAGAGAAGGAGATTGCAATTGCTAGAGTTCTACCCAATAACACAGGCTCCGATGCGACAGGTGCGAAGAAGTGGAAATGGAAACAAGTCAAGGAATGTCTAAGAGATCCCTGCGTGAGTTTATCAAGACCTCTGCTTACTCGATTACATCTAACCTACTAGTTTTGGTTTGCTGGGATCAACTCTTTCCTGGCTTGCGTGCCTAACGGTGGACTGACCGCATTTGGCGCCATCATCAATACCGGCTTCGGATTCAGTAAGAACAGAGGCTTTTTCGACATTGAAAACATCGAACTAACGCCGTCAAGGCAATCTACAAGTTATTCTTCTAAGTCTACCTAAAGATGTACTTTCTGTATCTTGGTTTCTCCTCGTCGGAGTTATCACAACCAAAGTGAAGAATACGCGCATGTGAGTCTGATCTCTCACGGTTTCTCCGAGGGTCGTGGATTCATAGCTGATTTCAAACGACAGGTACTGTATGATGCTGTCTATCCTCCCAACATTTGCCGGAATTCTCCTCATTACTTTGTTGCCAAATGATCCCAGGTATAAATGGACGAAATGGGGTGGCTTCTTAATGAATCCTATCTTCATCGTCGCAGCGTTCCTGGCCTGGACACTCATTCCATCTAATGTGGCCGGAAGAACGAAACGAACAATAACTTCCTCTTTTACCTTTGTTGGATACTGCGCTGGCAACATGGTGGGCTCTCAGATCTTTAAATCTAAAGATGCAGTCAGTTCCCTACCGTATAGACACATGGAGATAACTAGTACCTAACCAATACGCATTACCTATAGCCCCGTTATATATCTGGGACTATCGGCTGTATGGTATGTCTTGGAATCGAATTCTTTCTAATTCTGGTTTGGAGAACTGTTCTCTCCAAGCGAAACAATGACAGAGATAAGAAACTTCGAGAACTAGGAATTTCGGAAGATGAGAGAAAAGTGAGGGCCAAAGTCCTAGGGAAACAAGATGCAACAGACCTTGAAAATATATATGTAAGATCTCTGATAAAAACGCTTGGGAGCTTCTCTAACTTTGGAAAACACCCAGTTTCGCTACTCGATGTAAAGAATGACAACCTGCTACTATCTCGTTCCGGTCACTTCGTATCGAATTTCTGCTTACCTGAGCTCCTCAACAGATAGGGATAGATTATTGTTTTGTTTTGTTTCAGCATAGAATAAACTAGAATAGAATAGGCGTCACTGGCTCCATGCAATTCGTCCAATTATAAATTATTTTTTCTTGAATTGATAGCTGATATAATGAGAAATAACCTTGAATAACGCCGGGTGAAAGATATCTCGAATGAACTCTGAGGAGACTGTATTACGTAAAAGGGGATGACTTTGCTTACTTTCCAGATTAGGTAATAAGTAAAGGTTTGCCAAGCTAAGCTAAAGAATGCGTTACATAATCAATCAGTGATAGCACAAGCAGATGGATCTTTTTTTTCACCCAAAAGTATCTTTAATACTGCGCCCGCGCTATTTCCCCGTCAATGGTAAACTATGGTGAACTGGATTGAGCGGATTGAGAGGCTCTTGCTCTTGGCACCCTGGCACCCTGGCACCTTGACGACAGGTGCTACTGTCGAATTGAATGACGAATGACCAATTGTTTGAAGCTTAACAATCCACCACAGTTTCAACTTTTAGGTAATTAAAAGGGTAAAAGTATACCCTCCTTCCCGCAATGATGCTACGATCTTAGTAATTAGCTTCGCATTAGACACCTCACTAGAAGCAGGGTCATTCTAACGCCGGAGTGTGACTGTCATACTAAACACATTCATGACGTTAAGTCCGCTTCATCATGCAAGGATATTAGTAACCCCGTAGTCGTTCGTCTTAATAACCACCGCCAACAATCATCAGGGGTACATCACCAACCCCTATATATACCAATTTAGCCTAACCGGAATATTGAAACTCACATTTAAGATCAGAACAACTCTAGGCATCCAAGTTTGCACAATCATTAGAGACATCACAAGTCATAAGTCACTCATACTCTAATCCAGACATCCTCGAAAGATGGCGCCCACGACTACGAAGCAATGGACCGTGACGGGAAAGGACAAGGGGTTTGACGGTCTCGAACTGAAGGAGGCACCAATTCCCCAGGTTGGTGACAACGACGTCCTCGTCAAGCTTCACGCCGCCTCTCTAAACTACCGAGACCTCATCATCCCGAAGGGTATGTATCCCTTCGCTACAAATTTCCCCGTCGTGCCTTCGTCCGATGGCGCCGGTAAGGTCGTCGAGGTTGGATCTAAGGTAACCAAGTGGAAGAAGGGCGACAAGGTGGTCACGCTATTCAACCAAGGTCACCAATTCGGGCCCGTCGATTTTTCATCATCAGTCACTGGACTCGGCGGTGTCTTGGACGGCGCATTGCGTCAGTACGCTGTTTTCAATGAGACCGGATTAGTCCGATCTCCTGGGAATCTTAATCACATTGAGGCCAGCACATTGCCGTGCGCTGCCCTAACAAGTTGGAACGCGCTCTATGGCCTGAAACCGTTGAAGCCCGGAGAGTGGGTCCTCGTCCAAGGTACCGGAGGTGTGAGCATCTTCGCATTGCAGGTGGGTATTCCAGGTCACAAACACGGCAAGACTTAACTGACTCTCCGATAGTTCGCGAAGGCTGCAGGTGCTAAAGTTATCTCCACCACATCATCCGCGGAAAAGGCGGAGACGCTGAAGAAGCTCGGAGCGGATCACGTCATCAACTACAGAGAAAACCCCAACTGGGGCGAGACAGCGAAGAAACTGACTCCGGGCGGTGAAGGTGTGCACCACATCCTAGAGGTCGGTGGTCAGGGCACCGTGGAGCAAAGTCTCAAGGCTATCAAGTTTGAGGGAATCATCAGCGTCATCGGTTTCCTTGGCGGTGCGAAATCACAAGCTTCCGTGCTCGACACTCTGACGCACATCTGCACAGCACGAGGTGTGTATGTTGGTTCGAAGCAGTTGATGGAGGACATGATTGCTGCGATCGAGGCAAACGATATTCACCCCGTCGTTGACAAGGAGGTCTTCGACTTTGAGAAAACGAAGGAGGCCTACAGTTACATGGTAAGTCGCCACAGTGGATTTCTGCCCAGAATTCGATTCCGTTTGCTAATTCTTTCTTTCAACAGTGGGACCAGAAGCACTTCGGGAAGCTCGTCATCAAGATCGAATAAATGGGCGGTCGAATTTCCAAGGTTATGGGATACATGGTGGGGGCATAGTTGATTGTCTCATAATGAAAACTTCCAGCTTCCAATTTTCTGATGGTCCCAGATGATTCCTTAGATCAATCGTCCCTGCATGTGAAATTTTAGTGACTCATACTTTAGGTACCTACCTAGGTACCTATGGTCCTATGGTACATAGTAGGTAGTAACTGTTGTATCTCTATTAAACGGACAAAACGGTTACATGGACCTTTGACGTGGCGCTAGGATATTTCCTCTATTTGAAGATTCCTGTACAACAGTACGACGCTGGTCCGTTCACTAAGGCCCTTTCGGACCCGAAATGAAGACTGGGGAAAGGATGTTATCATGCATGCAAGCGTGTCCATAGAGCCACACCTACAGCTGATCTGCAGAGAAGCATCGCGGAGAAATGTCTTGTGTCACGACTGACAGCATAAGTGGAGGGTCCAGGGGCCAATGATACGTGGAACAATGATTTATCACTTACGACTGTAGGTACTGTTGGATATGTCAGATAAGTGCTCTAGGTTAGTTGTATTACCTAGGTACCTAGTTGAACGGGTAGACACATTTCTCTATAACGCTAAGCTCGGATTTATGTAGGTATTCGTTTAGAATCGCGGAAAGTGTACTAACAAAGGAAGTTTAATCTACTATTTGGGGTAATATAAACTTCGATATTACATTCTTAAATGACTAAATCGCCGTTATGACTTGTCGACAAGTTTGATGCGTAGTGTAATCGTTGGCATTAGGCCGTTTGTATTGAAGGTGAAGTCAACCCAAAAGTAGACCTGCAACGGGTATGCGCATATATGGACAAGAGTGCCAACCTTACTTATACTTGACTTAGTTTTATTACTACTAGGTTAGGTACCAGGCACCAAGTACCGTCATATCAGGGAGATCTGCCGTACTACGGTGGACCAAATGCTAGCTGGGATCTGAAGGTTGTTGATCCCGTGAGAAAAATGCATCCCAACCTAGGCAGATACTTGCTACTCATCCGCTAGTACGTGCAATTGACCGTTCTTTGTAAATATGATGGAAGTCTGCCAAGCCTGACCAACGGAAGGTTGCCTGAAACATTGATAGATGGAAACTTGCAAATTTCCTATTGTATAGGTACTTAGGTAACTACTTAACTTCGAATTGAAATCCTCATATATAGGTACGAACGAACTCTCTGGTCTCCAATGGTCTCATCGAAAGATTCACTTACAACGAACTCTCACATTCCCCCCTACATTGTCTGACTAAGCCTTTAAAAGACTTTCCATTCATATATTGAAATGGCTAGTAGTATAGATGATATTCAAGCCGGCCTTCAAAATCTCAACCTGAGACCGACGCTATCATGTGCAAATAACTCAATAGGCACTCCTCCTTGCCGAAAAAGTGGAGAATTCACTTGCAGTCGCTGTCACTTGGTTGCCGTATGTTAGGCATTCTCTAGACCTATATGGGAAAATTGCTAATTTCGATACCTCTGCGGTCAGTATTGTGGCCAGGATTGCCAAAAGACCCATTGGCCAATCCACCGCAGATATTGCCACTTATCCCCGGCCAAGCAGTCCTGGAAGCCAATATGGGAGAGAGAACGACGGGAAAAAGCTCCGATTGTTATGATACCCACATTGTGGTCGTCTGTTGAAGCTCTTGATATCATCAAGCTTGATGAGAATGAAGGAAGTGACTTCCAGGGCCCATTCAACATTCTTTTTCCAGGTATACTTTTGTTCAAACTAATTTCCACCGAACTGAATAAGTCTAACGTCTCATAGAGTCGAAGGACGCGAGGGACGCCATTCTATCAGTCGCAAACCTCCAAGAAACCTTCCAAGGCCCCCTCAACGTAGTCATGAGCGAAATGAATGAGGTTATTGTGATCCGAAATATGATAATCTTGTTGATATTTTACTTTGAAGAAGATCCTGCCAAAGCTGCCGAATACGCCTTGCATGCTTGGTATTCTCTTCTGATTACAGAACCTTGCTACGAACTTCTCAAAAAGATTGGATCAGTGCTCCAAGGTGTATACGATGAGATAAGGAGAGAAGCTGGAGATGACTTCGCACTGGCAACTAAAAGACTGAGATACTGCAAGGGCTCGATCGATATAACACTACCTCGAATATGGTTTCGCTCCCTGTTTTTGTTCACTTCGTTGCATGGATTTAAGTATACGATGTTGAGATCTAATTTCCAATCTCTCCGCCGGAAAGTGTTGTCAACACCCGTAGCTACAGAATTCTTCGAGTCTACTTTGGTACCTCTTGAACCGTACAGGAGGGTGAGCGAGACAAAATTTCGAGAGGACGGCATGCTACTCCCTTTCGGGCAAAGTCGAGAAGATTTCGTGGTTCCAAACCCGTAAGTATCATATAACTAATCCCATCTTCTATGGCGTCATTCATATAGTTATTCAAGATGGATTAATTGATATAATTATTTAGGCTATTGACGAATTCGTCGGTATGTGTCATGGCGGACATATTTAGCAGCTGCTGGCCGCTGTCAGGGTGGTCAAACAAGTCATTCCATGGATACAGCCCGGGACCGCCAGAGAACGATCAGTACGGCAAATTGAACCATTACCTTAGGGGTATCTTCATCCAGTTCCATCGACGGATCCGCTCGATTCCCGTTAACGTTTCGATCTTCGGAACTGACCAATGGACCCTGGCGCCCTCTTTAGAAGAGGGGCGATTCAACCGTATTTATGTAAGTAGGTAAAGAGCCGATACTCGATGTTACTTAGGTCGCCTATTGTAGGTATTGAAAACTGACCTTCCAGTCTATTCATTTTGCAAGTAGCAGATGCACTGACAACCATTCTCAACTGAAACCTATTGCTCCGCTGCTACAGCCCGCGTCTGTCAATCGGCACGCTACTTTCATTACCCTTACCTTTTACACTTCAGATGGAGCTGTCATCGATGACAAGGGCATTCACAACATAACTTCAATCAAAGGTGGAGAGGCATCTTTTAATAAGTATTTTTCCTCGGCTCGATTTGTTGCATTTCCCCAATAACTGACTTTTCTCATCGTACAGGTTCCTTGAAGAGTTCAAGGTTAAGAAACTGGCTGATGATATCGGACTTTACATCAAGAATCGCAATACGATTCTTGAAACTTGGCGCAATGCAATCGGAGATGCTGCAGGCGCTAACAAAAGCAACAACACCGAGGATCAACGTATCCATTTCAAGTTTGTGGAGTGGAGGACTGCCAGAGACAAAGTTGAGGAGAGCTCAGTGTAGATCTCCGCTCAGATAATGTCAGGTACCTGACCTCCTCGTCGATTGGTATTTCAGGCTCACATCCAATGTTATTGGGGATTCATCATGGTAGCTCAAGTAGCTAAGTGCTATGCATCAATTTCACAGCTATCAGTTCGGGATTATTTCTACCTATGGATCCAAATTGATAATTACCTGGATTACTGTTCACGTCTGAGTTTATGATGAGTAATGTCAATTTGCGAATTTAGGATTTACCACTTCATGGAAAGACTATGTCATCAACCTTTCAGATAGTATACGGCGCTAGACACCTCGGCAAATAAGCGTCTAGCTATAGGTGCTAACTAGGCAATTTCTTGGTGAATTTCTCGGGCGGTTACTCCTCCGAAATTCGGCGCCTCGGTTAAGCTACCCTCCTTCAAATACCAGTTCGAAAACAGCCCGTATAGCATTCGAACATCATCAAAAAAGAGGTAATATGATCACGTTTTATACTTCATGAGAACAATAAAACACAGATACTAAGCAACTAATCCCACCCTCAAACACTTACTAAACCCATCCGCATATACTCTCACACCCTCACAACCATGTCCCCGCGCCCCACGGTCCTCCTGATCGGGGACCTCACGCACAGCAACGCCGAATGGGCGTCCCTGGGCAGCAAATACACGCTGCTGGAGTACCGAAAGGGGACGCGACAGCAATTCCTGTCTCACTGCCGCGACGGCACGTACGCGGCGGTGCGTGGGTGCTACCGGTCGAACATGTCGACGCCGGTGACGGGGCCGTTCGACAAGGAGCTCGTGGACGCGCTGCCGGCGGCGTGGAAGTTCGTCGCGCACAACGGCGCCGGGTACGACAACATCGACGTCGACGCGTGCAGTGCGCGCCGCATCGCCGTCTCGTCTACGCCCGTCGCGGTCGACGATGCGACGGCTGATGTGGGCATCTTGTTGCTCCTGGGCGCGCTGAGACAGGTCCACGAACCGCTTGTGGCGCTGCGCGAGGGTAGGTGGAAGGGTAATGTGCGTCTTGGTCATGATCCCAAGGGGAAGGTTCTTGGGATCCTGGGGATGGGCGGGATTGGTCGTGCGATGGCGCATCGAGCGCGGAGTTTTGGTATGGAGATTATTTACCACAATCGCCGACGACTGGATCCGGAGCTGGAGAAGGGTGCGAAATATGTCTCGTTTGATGAGTTGCTCGCCCAGTCGGATGTGTTGTCCTTGAATTTGGCGCTGAACGCGAGTACGCGACATATCATTTCCGCGCCGGAGCTTGCGAAGACGAAGAAGGGCGTGGTGATTGTGAACACGGCGCGCGGCGCTCTCATTAACGAGACGGATCTCGTAGCTGCTCTAGAATCCGGTCAGGTCTCCGCGGTGGGTTTGGACGTGTTTGAAAATGAGCCGGAGATACACCCCGGCCTCGTGAAGAGTGACCGGGCATTCTTACTACCCCATCTTGGAACGACCACGATTGAGACGCAACGGGATATGGAGCTGCTTGTGATAAAGAATCTAGAAACAGCTATTGATCAGTGGAAGATGTTAACTCTAGTCAATGAGCAGAAGGGATTAGATTGGGCTCCCAAGCAGGCGGATTTATGACAGACTCCGGGGTCACAGTTAGTCACCTACCTACTTACTCATAGGTATGGAATGATAGAAACCCGGCAGCAATAAAATACATACATGATTCCGGATGAAGGTGACATGTGGAATAACTAGGTACCTGTCCCAGAGAACCAGGTTCACCGTCGCATACACATTCCTAAAACATGACTATTTTCCATCCCCACCTCCACTTCACACTATCAACTCGTACTAATAATCTAGACCTTGAAGATCGTGTACGTTGCCGAGACCCAAGATCTTAATCTTATGCTAGAAATTCCGCTATGTTTCCAGTCTAGCTTTTCCAGGCAAAAATATGAGGATTATCATATGGAACGTCCATGGAGGGGTCACACTAAGCTCCAATTGCTTCCTCCCTCACGCCCGAAGAGGTCTTATCAGTTCCCCTCCCTCCGTCATACCTCCACATCTGCCAACAACCCTCATGATACCATGTCTTCATAATTGTTAGTAATGCAGGTATTCATACAAGTATTGGCCAAATAGCTCCTGCTTACCTCATATTAGGTATGCCACGAAGCATGCTTCACAATGTCTCTTCGTCGTGTGCTTATCGCGAACCGTGGTGAAATTGCGGTGCGGTGCATCCGTGCGTGCAAACAGCTTTCCATCACCAGCATCTCCCTATTTACACCGGCCGATTCGGGATCGCTCCATGTTCGCCTTGCCGATATAAGTGTCTTACTCGAAGACGAAGGACCCAAAGCGTATACAGATATGTACATTTAACCCAACGACCTCGTATACTTGAATTCTCATCGCTAATATTGTTCCGGGAAAGTGACATCATCCTCGATGTATGCAAGAAGCATTCCGTTGAAGCCGTATTCCCGGGCTATGGCTTCTTAAGTGAAAATTCCGAGTTTGCGCGACGTGTCCATGATGCTGGAATGGTGTTCGTTGGCCCCGATAGCGAGGCAATCCACAACATGGGCCTCAAGCATGTCGCAAGAGACTTGGCTGTTGCTGCAGGAGTCCCCGTCATTCAAGGATCGAAGTTACTCGGAAGCGCAGACGAGGCGCTCAAGGTGGCACGGAACATAGGATTTCCAGTAAGAATTATTCTGGCTATTCATGTTATCAAGCTATTTGTTATCCTATGAAAATATGATCTGTATTGACTTGTGATTCGCATAGGTAATGCTGAAAGCCTCTGGCGGTGGTGGGGGCATGGGTCAGCAGGCCTGCTGGTCCGAGGATGAGGTCCCGACAGCGTTCGCTAATGTAGAAAGCCGTTCCAAAGCACTATTCGGTGGCTCTGGTGTTTTTATGGAAAGATACTACCCCACAAGCCATCATATAGAGGTCCAGGTTTTCGGCAACGGAACTGACGTGATCCATTTTGGCGAGAGAGAGTGCAGTATCCAGAGACGACGGCAGAAGGTAGGTCATCATGCGTGTCTTAATTGAAGGAAATTCGTGGTGAGCACATGCTAATGTGGTATTAGGTCATTGAAGAATGCCCAAGCCCCTATTTAGTAGACAAGCCTGAGATACGCGACCGTCTTGTCGCCTCTGCTTTGACTCTGGCGAAATCAATTAAATACCAATCGGCCGGGACCGTAGAGTTTCTCGTTGACGATGAGACAGGAGATTTCTTCTTCTTAGAAATGAACACCCGTCTACAGGTTGAACATGGCGTTACGGAGTTATGTTATGGTGTCGACCTTGTGGCTTTGATGTTGCGACAAGCCGGGTACCAACTCGCCGGAAAATCCGGTATCCCTTCTGATGAACTATTGGCAATCCAGACCAAAACTCCAAAAGGAGCGGCGATTGAGGTCCGAGTATGTTGTGAGAATCCGGCCGATTCATTCATGCCTAGCTCTGGACATGTACAGTCAATTTCTTGGCCTGAGGAATTTGCCCGCATCGATACCTGGATCCAACTGGGGTCATTTGTGAGCCCCTATTTCGGTTAGCAAACCCTAGACTTCCCCAGTAACATTAACATATTTCCAATTCTAATTTGAAAAGACTCATTATTGGCCAAGGTTCTAGTCCACTCGCTTACAAGAGAAGAGTCTATTGCCACCATGCAGAAAGCTCTGAAGGAGTCGGATGTTGGTGGCCTAGTCACAAACTTAGCATTTCTCGAATCCATCGTCCACTCAAATGGTAGGTCATCAACTCCCACCGTCCCGATCACAAGCTTCTCCATCAACTAACTTACTGGGTAGAGTTCTTTCGCGGAAAAACTCTCACGACATTCCTAGAGACCCAATTCACTTTCCAGCCTACGGGTATGCAAGTCATAAAACCTGGTGCTTCCACCACTGTACAACAAGCCCAGGCCAGGACTAGAAAGGGTTACGGTATACCAATAAGCGGACCTGGAGATGACTTATCTTCTCGAAGTATGCCATATTTCTATGTTTTCATTAATCTCCGCTGATCAAGTCATAGTCGCCAATTTACTCGTTGGCAATTCGGAAAATGTCGAATGCCTCGAGCTTATTGCCCAGGGACCTGAACTATTCTTCCATAGTTCAAGCGTGGTATCCATCACAGGCTCTCCATTCAAGATAGAGCTGGATGGTAAACCAATAGAAATGTGGTCCAGAATTATCATCAACCCCAAACAGACGCTCAAGATAGGGACTTCTGCTACTCCAGGTGGTCGATGCTACATCGCTATCAAGGGAGGGTTTCCGAAATTGTGAGTCCCTCTAAGAAGCTGTAAATTGCTTGAGTACTCATATTCAATCAGACCAACTTGGCTTGGATCCAAGTCGACAACGCCCAGTCTTGCTTTAGGGGGTCTCCAAGTAAGAGTTATTCCGCATGTATTATTCCGCAGATACCATGAAAATTTTGTTGACGTCTGCGTCTGATGCAGGGTCGAATACTTCGCAGCGGCGATTTTTTCGAACTAGAACACCTAGAGCAATCCGAGATACCTAGTACTCATCAACTTCCATCAAGCTTGATTCCTCCTAGCGATGCGAAGAGCATTTATGTGATGCACGGCCCCCATGACTCCGACGATTTCATTACCGCAGCCGGTCGGCAAACTATCTATTCTAGCGAATGGACGGTTGATTATAACTGTAATAGAACCGGCATTCGTCTCGATGGTCTAAAGATAGAATGGGCTCGAGAACACGGCGAAGAGGGTGGCAGCCATCCAAGTAATGTTGTTGACTACCCCTATCCCTCGCCTGGCGGGGTTAACTGGACCGGTGATAGCCCTGTGATATTTCCGCAGGATGCTCCGGGACTGGGTGGCTTCGTATGTTCCTCCACGGTAGTCTCCGCGGATATGTGGAAGTTAGGAAAGCTCAAACCCGGAGACAAGACGACGTTGACACCTATTTCGTACAAGTCTGCTCGAGAGCTGGCAGATCGTAAGGCGAAATTTCTCAATCTTGTCCAAGCACATTTATCCAGCGGTACTTTGGAACTCGAGAATCCACTTTCGCTTTTAGAAGTTCAGGAGGTGGCTACAGAGACGGACGCAATATTAGAAGTTATTCCTAGTATTTCCGCTACAGGCCCAAAACTCACATTGCGTCAAGTATGTCATCTACTACCCATTTTGATCCCGCTAACACTAATTCTGCCGTCTCGCATAGGGTGGCGATCGCTTTATTCTCATAAACGTAGATTTGACTTCCCAG
The DNA here is from genome assembly GCA_022497145.1 of Rostrohypoxylon terebratum. NCBI lineage: Eukaryota > Fungi > Ascomycota > Sordariomycetes > Xylariales > Hypoxylaceae > Rostrohypoxylon > Rostrohypoxylon terebratum. Next base: position 19,123 of record MU386000.1, read on the forward strand.
AAAGTTGGTCTCGATACCTCGGTTGCCTCGAACAATCTAGCCAGAGCCATCCAGAGCACAAACACTCCAGGGACATACGTGCACGTAAACATCAACTGTGAGTCCGCATCCAAGATTGGATTCCCTACTGCTTGAACTAACTGCGATCGCTCGAAGCGATAAATGTCGAATACGAGCCAGAGATCATCTCGCAATCAGACGTTGTCGCCTTCATCAAGACAGCACACTTACAAAGCAGCAATCTCGACAAACCCGTGCCAGCCCGTCGCTTCATCCTGCCCATCGTCTTCGACCACCCCTCCATCCGGGAGGCAGAGAAGCGCTACTCCACCATGCAACGCGACAAAGCCGTCTATACCGACGACAACGTCACGTACGTGCAGGAGAACAACGGCCTTACCTCTCGCAACGACGTCTTCGATATCCTCCGCAAGACGCGGTTCCTCGTCGTCACGGTCGGCTTCATGACGGGCTTACCAATCATGTGGCCCCTAGATCCCCTTGCACGTCTAACTGCGCAAAAGTACAACCCGACCCGTATCACAACACCACCGGGCACCGTAGCTCTAGGCGGCGGATTATTCTGCGTCTATCCGGCAGACCAGCCAGGCGGCTACATGATGCTCGCGCGGTCCATCCCGGTATGGGATACCTACGCGCTGCGCCCCGGGTTCCGAGAATCCAAGCCCTGGCTCTGCGAGCCCTTCGACCTCATCGAGTTCGAGGAGGTAAGTCTCGAGCAGTACACGGAGATATGCAGGCAGTTCGAAGCCGGCACGTACGAGATCAAAGTAGAAGAGACGACCTTCGACGTCCACGCCGAGCTCGCGAAGGAACACGAGGCCAGCCGTCTACCCACGACGATCGGGTTCCGCGCGAAACAAGCAGCGGCGGAGGAGGAGATGCGGGTTAGTGAGGTGAAGCTGTTTTTGGAGTGGAAGTCGGGTCAGGAGAGTAATCGCGGGAGTGCGCCTCGAGAGATCGATGATGCGACGCCTGGGATAAAGGTCGCGTCGCCGCAGATAGGTAAAGTGTGGAAGCTCCACGTCAAAGTTGGCGATATCATTGAGAAGGGCAAGGCGATTGTGGTGCTAGAGGCCATGAAGATGGAAATCGAGGTTCCGGCGGATGAGTCTCACCATGGCTTGGTGGTAAAGGAACTGCTGGTGCAAGAGGGGACGTTAGTATCACCAGGAACGCATCTTGTCCTGCTAGACGAACCTGAGTAGCAGGCATATTTGGTCTTGGATAGGTCTTGGTAGAGATTTGATGCAATGAACTATAATATTAGAAATGTTCATCAATATATATGACTAAGTCAATGGTGAGGTGACTGTTCAAGTCCACCAATTATTGAACATGAAGATTGAAACGCCAAAAAGAACGAAAAAAAGACATCAAAAAGTTGAATCACCAACTTCTAATAGGCCCAACCCAGGATCTGTTGATCGGCTCCTGGCTATTGCGCCCCCACTATTGGGTACTTCTTTGCCAACCCTTTTTCAAGGGCCCAAGGTGCGATGCACCGCACTCGTTGGGACTCGAACCCTAAACCACCCGTTTCAGAGCAGTTGTTAGGACAGGAACGAGGAAGTGTCTGTGGAAACGTACACCTTGACCATCGGAACGTTACGGTCAAGCTGTTAGGATCCGCCGATGGAAGTCCGACTCCGTGTCCCGCTATATAGCCTGCACCCTGGAGAACGTGACTGCCGCCCAGACGGCGTTGTCAAGTGACATCGAGGAAGGTACTCTTGTAGTTTGGCTCTTGACACTGTATTGTCGACGCGTAAACCGTGTGACGATGATAATTGACCAGACGCGTCACGCGTCTTGTCTCCTAGGCAGCACTGAACTTATATAGTACAATAATTGCACTGTCATGCATCGGCGGCATTCGTCCAACTGCCTTGCTGGCAATGGTATAGCTTGGGAACGTGCCTCAGACACCACATCGTTCCCCCTTTAACGACGCCGCTGCAATGCGGAGGTCTAGGGTTCGATTCTGGGAGACCGCGTCCGGGTGGTCTCCCATGCCTGAAATGGAGTGGCAAAGAAATACCCAATAGCGGGGGCGCAGGAGCTAGGAGCCGATCTACAATACCTAGACTGGGCCTGGAGGAGGGGTGAATATTCTTTTTATTTTTTTTGTATTCTCTTGATGTCTTCAACTCTCCATGAAAGTGAAGCACTTCCTCAGCATCAGCATCACCACCTTCACCATTATGTACATCCGTACCATCCCAATTCCATTAATTCCACCCCACCCTGAACCTGCATTAAGCTTAACTCGATTAATCAATTAAAATAACTATGACCTATGACGTAGTTGAAAGAATGCCGCACCCCCACTGACGATCAACGAGCTATATGCATGCGCCAAACCTCCTCACAATCGCTATCCCAAGTGATGATTGGCGGACAGCAAATACCGACCGGATCTACGGAATCGAAACAGCTAACTAGTACATGCATCTAAAATCGGACCACTGAGACAAGCCTCATGCAAGCCATATCTGCGGGGCACCTCGGTGCACCTCCGCCCGGAGGGGGCGAATCCATCGGATACTGTCCAATCCATATATCGGCATGACTAAGCTCATCATCAAGATACCGGCATCCGATCAGAGAAAGGTTACGAACTGTATGCAAAACTCGCGATTAACTTCACGATATGGCTGAGTCGCGATGGATCGAGATCAATTGCGATATGGGAGAAGGGTTCGGGAGATGGAAGATGGTAAGTCTGCACTTATTCGGTTGTCGTTCTGCCGATGACTACCTAACAATGGGTAAAACCAGGGCCCGGATGAGGACCTAATGCACCACGTAGACGTCGCGAACGTCGCCTGTGGTTTCCACGCCGGCGACCCGTCAACAATGGTCCGCACAGTCCACCTCGCCAAGAAACATGGCGTGCGCGTAGGCGCCCACCCGGGTATGCCAGATCTCCTCGGTTTCGGTAGACGGCGGATGGCCATAGCCCCCGAAGACATGTACGCCGCCGTGCTATACCAAGTCGGCGCTCTCGCAGGAATACTCGCAGCAGAAGGAGTACCTCTGAACCACGTCAAGCCGCATGGCGAACTGTACTTCTTCGTGCAGAGGGACGCCGATATCCGCGACGCCGTGCTTCGCGCGGTCAAAGCCTTCAATGTGCCTATCTACGGGTTACCTACGAAGCATATGATCGAAGACTGCGAACGGATCGGGTTGAAACTCATCCCCGAGTTCTACGCAGACCTGAACTACGACGAAGAAGGCCAGCTCATGTCCGTCGCAGAGTCAGTCCCCGCCGTTCCCGAATTGGTCGAGGAACGAATCCGCACCTTCGCGAGCACGGGGAAAGTGGAAGGCAAATCCGGAAAGATGGTTGACGTGCCGGTTGATCCGCAGGGGTTTAGTATATGCATTCACTCGGACTTGCCTGGCGCATTGGATAACGCTATGGCGGCAAGGAATGCTGTTAATAAGGCGCTTAAGGAGGGTTGATTGTTCGCTCGGTGTATGATAGACGCCCAGAATGTCAACAAATTCAACAGGATTCAACACTTTGTCATCATCATTCGAATATTATCTAGGTAGTTAGCGGTCAAGAAGTGATGGTAGTGGAATGGAAGGAAGATATCGTTATCGTCACGGCTGGTACCTAGTATTAGGTAAGGAAATCAGGGGTCGACTTTTCACATGTAAATGTATAAACATGTATAAACACAAAAGAAAGACCCTTCCGGGATCGAGTCTACACGCAAGGAAGTAACAACCTCATAGTATGGCCTCACGTATCGAAATTGACTTACGGCAGGGGCGGCAGGGACACCGAAAGGATGGTCATTTTGGAAGTGACGTTCTTTAAACTTTAGTGGAAAGGTTCTTTGAAATGTGGTTGGAGGTGACATTCTTGATTCTCTACGAACCTTCTCTTCTATCTTCTATCTTCTATTTAATAATAGGTATTCTTCATAACCCAAGATCTCAGTCCCGTATTCAACCAAAGGCATCCCATCTATCCCTTCTTTTTTGGCAACTTGAATTTGAATATCCCAATATCAATTCTCGAAAGTATCAACCATTCAAAATCCATCGTGATTTGACTCTCAGCTCTCAGCCAAAAAAAAAACGGATTCTCCCGGAGTCTACAGTAATCGCACAAGACCCCATATCGCTATGGATTTGGTGTTCCTATGGGCGTTCCTGGGGGGAATACTCTACTTTTTCATCTCCAGGCTGTGCTGGTGTCTCTACAGATTCGCGGTCTCCCAGGCATCCGTCGAAGGGCGGAATGAATTGATCCCATACGGCCGCCACCTCCAAAGAAGGTTGGGTATACCGGTATCTCTTCGCATCATTGCCGAACGAGATCCCGGTCTCTCTGACCACGGCATCCGTCTCCTCATGACAGCTATAATCTTCCTTCCTATACTCTCCATGAGCAGCTTCGTGTTGACCATTCCAACTGCGGGAACAGTCTTCGATAGAGGGGTTTGGCTCATGTCACTGGGAGTTCCCATTTGCATGGGCATTTGCATATATATCGTTCTTCTCTTTGGACACTAAAGCCGAGGATGGATCGCCGAAGTTGATAAGAGAATGACCTCCATGGAACCAAGCGATAGGAAATCAAGGAGCTAGATGGTAAAAGAATATTGGAACCCTGTGTGGGAGCATTGGGTTTTTGAAGAGCGAATGCAACGTCATCGCCATAGACTGGACAGAACTTTATAGCGAGATGGGGGGTTGTTTTTTTGCCGTTTGTTCAAACCTGATTCTCAGGCAGCGCTATTAACTACCTAGGGGCGAGCGAGTATATACTTTGCCATGAATTCATACCAACGGAACAGAATCTTAGGTCTATACGAATCGTGAGTGGTTGCTGAACATTGTTTAAGATCTATGCCGGGTACCGTCGGATACCGCCGATCCCCAAGTGCTCGTCAGGTACTAAACTAGCGTGACTTTGTAGATATTCAGAAAATTGTTTGACGTGAAGTTATCGTTCACAACAACGCCCATCTAAAATATACCTGGTACGCACAAAAAAATCGCGAAGATGGTATCTCATTGCAAATACACCGAATTACATATTATCATTACCTTCAAGAGGCTTCAAGAGGGGCAAACGACCCCTAAGATATATAAAATCAGCACCCATCAAAAATTTTCCACCACCACACCATTCCTCATTCTACCATAGACACTCAGAAAAAGACCTAACCGAGAAACTAGCTCGCATGCAATCGGCAAGTCAGACCCGGCACCGCACCACAACAGGCTAGACGAGCCGAAAGAATGGGCATCCGGGGGCGCGACGTCTTGGCTTGCAGGCCGGGCGGGTGGGTCTGGCGTCGATGTCGCAATCGGAGCGTGCCATCGCGCAAAGGCAGGGGAAAAGAAAGAACACCAATCTCGACGATTCGATCGCAAGATACAAAAACGAGCGGTGCGTCGCTCGCGTGGGGGCATGCGGTACGCTCACGCACGCACAACTCGCAACTCGCGGATCGGATCTTGCGAATTCTCGCTTGGACTTGCTTTCGCGCGTGTTTGTTCGCACGACAACGTCGGTTGTTTAAGGTGCTCGGGTATTAGGGAGGGATAGGTGCTTCCTGCGGCGAAAAAAACCCAACGACATCAACCCCCCTCCAAACCGCCACCCAAGATGTCCACCGAACCCGTCCCCGCGGCCCTCGCCGTCGCCCCGCCGCAAAAGCGCACATGGTACCACACGACCCTCTTCAACGCAATCATCATCGGCCTCGTCGGCTTCCTAGCCCCGGGCCTCTGGAACGCGATGTCGAACCTGGGCGCGGGCGGCGCGCAAGAGCCGTACCTAGTGAACGCGGCAAACTCGCTCGTCTTCAGCATCATGGGGTTCCTGTGTCTATTCGGCGCGCCGCTCGCGAACCGCGTCGGGCTCGGGCGCACCCTCTTCCTCGGCGCCGTCGGCTACCCGGTCTACTCCGCGGGCCTGTACGCCAACAACCGCTACGGCAACGTGTGGCTGGTGCTCGTGGGCGCCGTGGCGTGCGGCTTCAGCGCGGGCCTGTTCTGGGCCAGCGAGGGCGCCATCGCGCTCGGGTACCCCGAGAGCGGCAAGAGGGGGAGGTATCTGAATATCTGGCTTTGGTTCCGCACGGGCGGCCCGCTGGTCGGCGGCGCCATCGTGCTCGGGCTGAACCACGACGCGCACGCCAAGGCCAAGGGCAAGGTCGGGTACCAGACCTACCTCGTCTTCATCGCCCTGCAGTGCGTGGCCGCGCCGATCGCGCTGCTGCTGTCCAGCCCGGAGAAAGTGCAACGGTCGGACGGGAGCAAGGTCGTGATCCGGCGCGAGGAGACGGTGGGCAAGGAGTTCAGGGCGCTGTGGGAGAGCTGCAAGAGGAGGGATATCCTGCTCCTTTTGCCCATCTTCTGGGCGGCGTACTTCAACCAGTACAGCGGGAACTTCCAGTCGTACTATTTCGGAGTCAGGGCCCGCGCGCTCGTCGGCTTCGCGAGCAATTTCGGCACGTTGCTTTCCTCGCAGCTGGTTAGCGCGCTGCTGGATTACAAGAAGCTGCCCGTGAAGCGACGCATCGAGATCGGGTTCTGGTGGGTCGTGGTGTGGCATGTCATCGCGTGGGTGTACGGCTGGGTTATCCAGGAGAAGTACACGCGCAACCCGCCCGCGTACGACTGGGAGGATAAGGGGTTCGTCGAGGGCTTCTTCGTCCTGATCCTTTGGGAGTTCGCGAGACAGGCGTTGCAGAATTGGCTTTGTGAGTGACCTACATACAGACTTGCCCATTGCCGCAGTCGGGAATATGAGAATATGGCAATTTGGGATGCTGATTTGTTGCTAGATTACCTCGTCGCTACTAAGACGGACAACATCTCCGAACTAACGCGGTTCTCCGGTATCCTGAGAGGACAGGAGAGTTTTGCGCAAGCTGTCAGCTATGGCCTCAATACCAAGAAATGGGTTGGTGGACGAGTGCCTCTCGCTGTAAACACGATACTGCTCGGTACGTTCCACTCATTAAGCGCACCTACTATTCTTACCTACCGTTCTAATTCTAACATGCCACTGTCAACAGGTCTCGCAGCTTTTCCTACATGGCTCGTCGTTCGCGACCTCGTCCCGATCGAAAAAGACGACACGTCCAACTCGGACAGCGAGAGTAAGGTAGAAGAGGGTTTGGGTGGACCTCAAATATTAGATGCCGACGAGAAGCGGAGATTCGCCGTGGGACAGACCAGCGCCGGGGCCGACGCGGCTATGTGAAATACCTAGTTAAATATGCCTCGATTTATTTGTCAATCATAGCCTTCTCAAGTTCATCATGTTGTGTTTGAAACAATTTAATATCCCGGATGAAAACATCCGGTGCTTTATAGTGGCCATAAACTCACAGTAGTGGCAGCCATGTGTATATATGTACCTGACTGCAGATAACCGCCGCCGAATCCTTCGATTGATAAACCCGCAAAATACCGCGGAATGAATGTGCCGACTTCCAGTCGATAGTGTTGGTTCCATGTTGCTAGGACATGAATCGAAAATGGAGCGGCGCGGAGGCACAGATAGACGCGCGTCATGTCTCCAATGGTGCGAAGCTATGACCTGAGACATCCCCAGGACATGGGTGATTTAAAACAAATCAATCTACGAAGCACCGGCCGATCGTAATCCTAGTCGCGGTAGGGCAGGGCAGTGACCAGTCAATCGACCTGCGCCGCGTCGCATACCAGATTCCTGAGATCGGGATCCCACAGGAAGGAAAAGTAGCAATCGAGCAAGCGAAGGCATAGTAGGTGAAAAAGGCTGGTAAAGCTTGTGTGATTATTTCTCCAGAATATGCTCTGGTATCATTATTTATTTATTTCTAATATTAGTAAGTAATGTATCGTGGTATCATAATATCCGAGGCATCTCGTCTCGTCTATGCAATTAAATATGCGTGTCCGTATCCATATCCGTATCTTCAATCCGTCCGCCTATTACTCCGGTCGCTTCGGATAGTAGACGTCGGGCTCGAGCTCCCGCTCGACGACCCGGAGTGCATGAAGCTGTCCAGGACGGTAAACTCGTCACTCCAATCCGCACTCCGCTTGCCCGCTCCGACGGACGTGTATCCAAGTTCCTCGTCAAGGGCCTTGTTCTTCTTCCCCTGACCAACCTCCACATACTCATATTGCCACCGGTAGGTCTTGCCTGCCTGTGGTCGCGGTAACCAAAACTTTCTTACTGTGTAGAAGATCGAATAGGCGAGAATTCCACCTCCGAGTAGATCGACGGCGTAGTGGTGGTTCAGGTACATAGTAGCCCAGCAGATCCAGCAGACGTAGAAGAAGCATAACCCCTTTAACTTCGGGAAACAATGGCTGATGAATAAAGCCTCGAGAATCGCGTCGGCGGCGTGAAGACTCGGGAAAGCTCCAAAGGGAACAGGCGCTGTGGTAAAACTGGTAGTGTACATATCGACTCCGAATAGAGCGTCAATGCGCGCTAGGCCAGCAGGCGAGCCCTGCATTCCATATTTTGCGGGCTCTAGACCGTGAAGCCTCTCGTACCACGGTGGAGTGCAGGGAAAGAATAGCTGTATGGCCACTCCGAGCGTGCTCATCCACCCAAAGCTTTTCGCAAACATCGGGACGGTTCCTGGGGCGGCGAAAATAAACATGATCGCTGAGCAAACAGCAGGAAGACCGAAATGGCCGATACCGTCTATCGGATTTGAATTAGTTTTGATTCTCAACAAGACAAACGATCAAAAAGACAATGGTCCGAGCTCGATGGAAAGTTTCGGTGTTCCCAATTACTCGGTCCCGATGGGGGCCCGATGATGGGGGATGTGACACAAGGGACACAAGGGATTGAGGATTAGGGGGCCGGGAATTGGGAATTGGGAATTGGGCAGGTATTGGGGGACTAGGAATGAACCCTCCGTAGAAAAATGGGGTTTGTCTTACATGGGAACCAGGCGATAACGTCCAGGACGGGGTGAGTCCACTTAGAGAAAAAGTTGGAGAAGTTGGTTCCGTAGAGGATATCTTCCAAAGCTGGTAGAACTTTAACGAAGATATCTGGCCGAACATCATACGGTATAAATCTGTAATCGATAATGTCAGCGGTACTGTATGATTTGGTGGGAAACCGAACACCACTTCGGGCTGTGATTGGCACTCTGCACTCGCACTCGTCCGGTGTTCTGTTGAACACAGCTTCAAAGATTTTGGAAAGATGAAAAGAATCATATCTTACCTGCTGGAGAAGAAGAATAACAAGTAAGTCCATATAGGCCAAGATGGTAGGAAGAATTGTCTCGTGGCGGGCATGAAAAGAAGCAACAGGTAGCCAAGACCGGCGGCCGACTTGATAATAGGTGCTGAAGGTTCAACGATCCATAGCGAGAAGATGCATAGTCCGGCCACCACAGCGTACTGCACATCGAATACGCTCCATTTTCTTATCCTCAATAACTCGAACGTATCTGTGATCTTGAAAGACGTTTGCAGTGCAGAAACACTCCTCGTCGGAACAGGTTCGCGCATCTGTTTTGTCGAATGACCATGACCGGACTTTCTAAACATTCGAGGAAGGTTGTAACGGCCTGGTATGGTGCTGAGCTTGGACGGACTCAACCGTTCACGCCATCCCAGAGGGAGTTGTGTCTCCGTTTCGACCACTGTGGTATTTGTCTGCCGCATCGGATCCCTTTCGTCTTTGAGTGCGACGAGTGCACGATAATCCGAATTACTTTTGGTGTATAGCCTCTCGAAGTCAAATGTCAAATGTCGAACTCGTCAAAAGCACACGGCAGGTTGCGGAATAGCGGAATAGCGAAATAACGAATTGCGAATGTTGGATGTTGGATGGCGGCGGGGGGAAGAGAGAGCTTTGACTATTATGCAAGCTCTGCCAGTCGTTGTCGTACCAAAGATCCCAAACTAAACCAAAGATGGGTGGCGGGCGACGGAGGGGTCGATCAGGATATCACTAAAGGCTACGGCCGCGATGGTTACGAAGTTAGGATGATGTTCGAGGTAAATCCGTCCGAGGTAAGTATCAAATGGTCGCCGGCTTGACTTTTGAAGTTGAAGAATCACGTACGCGACGCAATCCCTAGATCATGCGACAGGAATGCGGAAGTCGAGAAGAGGGAAGGGCAGGTACATGATCTTTAATAATAAAGAAACCGAACCTTAAACCTAACCGACCTCAGGATCTCAGGGCCAAGGGCTTTGTCGCAGTATTGTACTGTACATACGTAATACCTCAGCATCCGGATATAACGGGGGCAGGGATGTTAAAGAGTTAGCTCGGCTGATTGGTAGGATGGTGGTCTCCGCTGTCTTGGATTATTGGATAGGGATCGTTCTTTTATAGTGGAGAACCGCCTGGACCTTTATGGAGTGGGATTGATACCGGTACTAACTTGTAGTCTTGTACAAGTACGTATGTACCCAACCCCATACCTAGTAGTGAGTAATGGACTTACCATCAGGAAGTTGGCGTACAATGGAAGTAATGACTCCCATACCTCCTCCAGTGCTACAAACATGCTTAGTAGGTACCTTCCACCACTACGGAATTCAAATCAGCACTACACTAAAAAAATACATTAGAAATCAATCACGATGAGAAGGAAAAAAGTTACTCGTGTACCTTCTGCACCTTTCGTTACGCACAAACACTTACATCTTGGCGGGGATATTAATTCCGATTTTTGGCGCATCCGGGCTCTAACCGAGTAACTAAAGTACCTATTAACCTACCTGCCTGCCTACCTGCCTACTACTACCATGTATGTATGTTAGGTACTTGTAGTATGTACACATGACAGCTCACTGATTCCAAAAAAACCCATGTCCAGCATGTACAGTACAATGCATCTACTATGCAGTATTACAACTCATCACGGAAAGATCAAGAGGCGAATCGAAAATGTGACCCATGCTGAACCACGATACCCATGATACATTACAATATGGTTCGGCGCAAGCGCCATACCGCAACCTTAAATTCAAAAACGCTCGGGATTGGGCCACCTACTTGGCCAGCTCTTGGCCTCGTCCGCTTCTTCACCTTTTTTCTGTTAGCGCTAACCATCCCGAATACGCTCTTTTTATGCAGATTTTTGGCGGATACGTGATTGAGATAAGACCGGGATCCGTCGAGGATCTCTTCGGGTAACCCTTCGCAACAAGATGCTATTAGTCAGTTCGATACGCGGACGTATGGTATTTGTATTGTACATGAGATCCGAGCCTCTTCAGGCGCTTCGGCGCTTCAGCGCTTCCTTTGAAAAGTTCGACGTTTGTTTCTTGTACAAAGGGCATCATCCGAATGCTTTTTTTATACCGTACCTAGCTTGCAGCCTGGTCGTGAACTGGCCGTAAGGTTGACCAACCCATTGTTGGTGTAATATCCTGAATGAAACTTTTTCATGTAAGGCATCTTGGCAACTTGAATTACCCAATTACACCATGTATGAAGGGTCAGGCGTGACAAACAGACAAAACATTGCCTTCATATTCGTTAGTCCTGTTTTAAGATCCCCATACAGCTAACCATCTAACTAACTACGCTGCAAATTTGCAAATACTATCCCTATTAAACAGTTGGTTTATTAGAACCCTCATTTTCTTTTAATTTCATCCACGCTGCCACATGTTTTGACCGAAAGTTATGTACCTACCTAGGACCTAGGTACTATCTAGCACCCTACACCACTAGTCTCGCCGCAAGTCAACCTTAAAGATGCACTACCCACGATCTTGGAAGTACTACTACCTAAACGTATAAATCAAGTATCGAGCTTAATTAGAACTTCCGTGTGATCTCGGGTTTTTTGGAAAGTGAGAAGGTGGATTACTATGATACTAGTACTAGTTGGTCCTTCTTCATAAAGTTATTCACGACAGGGATAGCCAAGTTCCTGAATTGCGGTGTTAAATATCGATGACATAATCAGCTGGTTCGCAAAGTCCGAGCAGAGGGAAGAATCAGATAAACCTTCAGCCCTGTCCAGAAATCCAACCTCTGATTTCCAATGTTTTATCGCCATCCATGGATGCTAGATTCTCATGTCAGATACTATCTATAGTGTTTACCTAAGCAAGGGACTCTTAACTTTTTCCATGAAGAAAGAGAATCCATTCCCGATTTCACCATACGGCTCCAGATCACGATGACCATCCCAGAGAATCCCATGGAAGCTAGCAGTTATCCATTTGTATCAGTCAGCAGCAACATCAGCAACATCAGCACAGTTCAGACTTCAGAGCCCTGGAGCCGGTCCCATCCGGAAGGGACGGAAATCGTACGGCACGAATTGCTCATTAGTGCGCACAAGTGCATAATCTTGTACGGGATTCAAGAAAAAAAAAGGTAAAGTACCTTACTATGTACACGCGAGGACCGAAGTACAGTACGAGGCCATGTACAGATGTATAGTCACATTTCTGCGCGCTTGTGCGACGACTACGATGCAAGCGGCACTTGGCATTGGGACGTTAGGCCAGTCTCAGGCTCTTGGCGGAACCCACCCTCTCACATTTTCAGCACTTTTCATCCATCTTTTCAAGGTCACAGAGAAGGCCACAGAGCCCCGAGAGCCTCCCGTCACATTCTTCTTACATGGTACTGCGGTACAGCTGTACACAGTACATGCATACGCGTATATGTCATGGAACTATTCCTCCTACAGACCCTACGGACCCTACAGATGATAATTTAATATCCGGAATGGAGAACGGACACGTGAGGTCTTTTATTGTCATCTACGCGACTTGTTCTCTGGCGTTATTAGTTAGAATTGTTATGCGGTAATATGTCGTGTGAGCGATTTTGATCCTCCTCTCCTACTTATTTGCATATTATAATGCAAAGGTATGTGATATACCGGATGGAAAAGGGTCACAGTTCGAATCGAATGAGGTTGGATGGAGGGATCAAGATGCATCTGCGAATCTGCGGCTAGCCAAACAAGTAAGGGGGACGGAGAGATTCAAGAGTTGGGGGTTACCTTCTGTGATCCGCGAAATAGTAAGTTGGTAACAACCTTGAACTCTCAAAGTCACTTTTCAGGATGTCACTTCTATCAGTAGGCACGAGAGAAAGTGGATACAAGCCGCGAGCACCCACCTAGCAGTAGCAACCCGTCCCATTTAGCTCGGCCTCGGTATCCGCTCTCTCCCCGATTCACCGAGTTGTCGGGGACATAACCGATGACTAAGTGGGCAAAGAATCAGATAATACTAGTACTTCGTAATAGGCGAACATTAGCAGATTAGGTAATAGAGACACAAACTCATCTCGGTTCAACGGCGTTCGGAGTTGTCCCTTAATAATTAGATGAGAATTGCGAATGAGGGATCGTGCGATTTTTATTTCATTTTTCGCAACAATTTATAAAAACTACTTCAACACAGACATTTTACATTTTTATCCGAGTCTCAACCCCCTCAAACCTCATACCGTGGTATTGTAGACTTGGATAAGGGGACTGAAATGGGCTGCAATGGGCTTGGATGAAGCAACAGAGCATCAAAAGTGGCCCCATGTGAAGATCTGACCAGAATGCCTCCAGAATGCTACTCACCCCGCGAACGTACGGGTCCAGTCCACCGCACCTCGATAACTTATCTCTTGTGTAGACCCATGGGAACCTGACGCCCTGGTGGCTTGTGCGTTAATCCCATCACGCGACATCTAAGAATCCCATGTCCGTCCAAGTGACGGCTTACAATTCGGCAGGGACGGACAAAATAATAGCGGACAGACGGGTTTGACTGTCTTGATTCTCAAACCCGAAAACGCTAGACGTTGTACATGATCCGGCAGTAGAAGAAGAAATGAAAAGAAAAGGGAAAAAAACTAAGAACCCAAGTGCCGAGACGTTCCTTGTCATGTACAGTACAAACCATGGATGCGCATCTCTAGTTGGCTTGGCTAGTAAGTTGTGCTCGCGTGCCACTGGCGAACTACTGGAGAAGCGATTCAAGCGATTGAAAAGCAGAGGGAACGTCTAGATTGGCCAATATAGCGTCGGTATTTGTGTAATAATATGCGTTGGATGTAGTGTACTTGACCCGACTGAGGTATTGTATTGTATTGTACATGCTGTAATAGGTACATCTTCAATCCAACAACCCTTTCCACGTTCGGCTAGATTTTTGGTTTTGGGTCGTCCCTCAGTCAGCAAGCAAGCAAGCAAGCTGGCCAGTAATGACGTCTAGTATAGATGGTTCCCGACAAATTCAAATCAGCAGCACACTCGCCTGGCCGGCTTCTAAGCCCTACATCACAAGCCTCAAGGGAGGGAAAGAGAGGCTGACACGAAGTCAGGGGAACGAGAACGAACGGTGAGAGTGAGGATGAGGCTGGGATCTAACCTAGACGATCCCACCACCTCTGATCCTCCAGATAGTAAATACCGGTATTGTGCATACAATATAATGCTTGTCTGGCTCCCCCAAGACATTCGAGACCAAAAAAAAAAAAAAATCAAGCTCTTCCTATTGTCTTGTCTGCACGTCTGCGTCTAACTCCAGCTCGGCTCGGCTGACCACACAGAGCGACTTATGAATATGTATCTCCCAATCGAGATAGGTAGCACTATTACTAGAGCTTGTGTGGATTCACAACCTGCCTAGGTTAAGAGCTTGCTTGTGATTCTCCCAATTTGTCTTCTACTTAGGATTATACAACGGGGAATCACCCCCAACTACATTGCTCGGAGGGTCTGCTCTGAGGGTCGGTCAGATGGACATGATCTCCAGCCAGATAGATCTAAAATCATAACTCCCGGGTACGGCTGCGAATGGACACATCTACCTACCTAGGCATGAAAGCTCTATTATCGTCGCTTCCATACAAAATCTCCACAGAAAAAAAAAAAAAAAGCTCGCCGACGCCGAGTAGTGCGTCTAATGCAAGCCGACGTGCCAAGCTCGCCCATTCATCTACCGTCACATGACAGGGATGCATATAGGCGCATCACATGTCTCGCAAGCTCTGCCAGTAGTGTGTATCACGACACCCCATCACACCCCATCGATCGCAAAAGTCTTACTGTATGCACTCTACCTATCATGTATGTACGTATGTGTAAGTGCCTACATACATACCTAGGCGATGGGCAAAAATAGTACTAGTGCGATGAAATCCATAAGAAGCAAAGTGAAGCATGCACGTAACAAGATCAGCATCTCGAACTCATTTCACCCCGGAATTGGGTTGTTGTATCAATTAGGTAATCTCTACGAGGTAATGCTAAGCATCCCTTCATCGCCATATCTGGACCTGTGATATCATCCTCACTTCATTACCGAGATGCTACCCATTTCCCAAACAAAAGAATTGGGCTGCTACAAAATCTGGTAGCTCTTCCTGCTCGCGTGTCTTATGTACTATGATCCGTCTTTTCTTTTCTCGTCATCAAGTTAAATACACTTGTCTCGTCGTCACATACCTGCCTGAGTTTCCCATTCGCTCGCTTTCCTGAGATGCATTCTAAATAACATAATTTTTCTCGTCGCTCTAGCAACCATGCTAGCAAACCCTCCCCTGTACTAGTGCACCGTCTCACCGTCGTGGCTGGCTTGCGCTCCATAGTCCTTTAGATGTCTCGACAACTCTATTCGCAGCGGCGCCGGGTCGTAAGCTCGCTGGTACCCCTGATGCTGCACCCATACCGCCCATCTCTACGTCCCCGTTTTGCGTGCTCGAGTACCCCGAGTCACCTTTAGCCACGTCTCTGAGAGGCGGGGCACCCCGCCCGGGCTCCGCCGAGCGGGTGCCGTCCATGAGATGAGCTTGTGCCTGTCCTTCTCGCAACTTGTTGATGGCTCGCACCGTGTCGATAGCCGCGTGTAGCGTCTTACGCGCGTTGAAGTTCTTCTTAACGGTCGGTAGTAGATTCTGACCCTTGTCGCCGTCGGCGCCTAAGCTGTAATCGGCGATGAAGGGATGGGATAGCGCTTCATGCGCCGTCATGCGCTTGTTGGGGTCGACTGTCAGGCATCGACGAATGAAGTCCTTGGCGTGGTCGCTGACGCCGCGCCAGTACTCCGCTGGCAGGAAGTTATAATCGGCATTGAGGATTGCCTGCATCTCCTCGAAGTCTGTATCACGATCGAAGGGCGTGTATCCGCAGAGCAAGAAGTACGTGATCACACCCATCGCCCAAATATCCACAGGTTTGCCATGGCCCGTCTTCTTAAAGATTTCGGGAGCCATGTAGCCAGGAGTACCGCAAGTTGTTGTGAGAACATGGAATTGCTCCTCGTCCATAATGCGCGATAGTCCGAAGTCGGCGATGAGGAGGTCGGCGTTATCTTCGGGTGTGCGGAAAAGTAGGTTCTCTGGTTTAAGATCACGATGTACGATGCCGTGGTCATGGAGGTAGGCGACGGCAGACAGAGTAGCGCGGATCAAATCGGCCGCGTCGGATTCGTAGTAAGATCCCTTGCGGCAGATGCGATCAAAAAGCTCACCGCCGAGCGCAAGATCAGTTACCAGGTAGAGGTTGTTCATCGTTTCGAAGTAGTCAACGAGGGTCAAGATGTTCTGGTGGCCCATGGAGACTTTCTTAAGGACAGCAATCTCGTTTCGTACCTAATCAAATAGAAGACACGATTAACTACACGACCCGAGTTGTACGCCAAGCTCACACGAAAAACTCTTAGGGTCACTAGAGAGGGGAGGGATACAAGGGAAGAGAATACGAACCATATGTTCTCGGCCGGCCATGAGCCGTTTGTTGATAACCTTGGCAGCATAGTACCGGCCGGTGTCGATGTGAACACATTCTTTTACAACGGAATATGAACCTGCGCCTAATGTCTTTCCAACCTTGTATCGGCATGGTTGGATCTGGGGGTTCGGGCGAGGAGAGCCGTTACTGGCGGGGTTCACAGCGGCGGCCATCGTGGATCAACCGGGATCGAAAAAGTAAAAGTATCGTAGGTATTGTAGGTATCGTAGACGTATATATCTTGAGTTGTGGGATATCGCGTAGTCTTCGACAACCCGCTTAGGATTAAACAAGGTCTTTATTCGTAAGCGGGCGGGAGGGATTCAATAAATCGCCAGGGTTCGGTCCAGGGTGTTCGTCACTTAATTCGTGGATTATTCCCACATGTTCGAAACGACCAAAGATATAAAGAGTATAAAGGAGTATATCGTCATAAAAAGATGAAATGGAGGAGTTGAATATTAAAGTTGGAGTTTGAAACAATCGTTTGATTTGAGCTATTGAAAGGCAGACAAAAATAAGAGTCAAGCGTCGAATGTGACGTGTCGAACGAAAGTCGAAAGTCGAAAGTCAAGCGTCGAAGGGGGTTTAGATCGGGTTCGAATGATCGGGTACGGCGCACGGTAACGGCAATGGCAATCAGTTTTGCGGGGTGTCTGCTAGGGTACGATACCAATGGACGTGGATAGGTATAAACAGTACTATAGAGATTGAAGCAATAAGACGATGAGCTGCTAGAGGTATGTAAGATGAGAGTTGACAGATATCGCGTTCTGATAGCTTATTTTATTTTATTTTATTTTGTTTTGTTTTACTCCGAGTAGGAATAGTAGAATAGTAATATGTAGCTTTCTAAAAATGAAGGAAGCTGAGTCGATCAGACGGAAAAGAATAACCGTTAGGATTTCAGCTTTGTCGCTCCACCTTCCTAAACCTTCCCAAACCTTCCCATACTTTCCCAAACTTCCAAACAAACTTCCCGTAACCGCAATCGCATCCTTGGCTCTGCCCCTCATCCGACCTTTGTTAATCAGCTGCAACACCACAGGAAAAGCCCGTGACAGCGGGGAATCCACGATTAGCGATTACCTGACCTATCTGCCTTAGTACCTATGTAGTAAACCAATATTCATTTCATGGGTAATTAGGCCAATTGGGACATCGCAAAATACATATCGGAACACATCATTCTAGCTAGACATCCATCATATCTCATCCACGTTTTTATCGTTTTTATCAGCTTCGTAGCACTCTGTAATAGGAGGTCAAATCGATCCTTGGAATTTCTTGAGCACGGTTACTTGGCTCTAGGCACGACCTCGAAGGGTGCCCATTTATTGCACGATAAGCAAGACGATGGCAATCAATTGACTCTTGGAACTCACTGCACCATTGTTTCCATTATTTGGGCGTTATGTGGGCTGGTACCTACTACCTAGTAGTTAATCATTCAATAATGTTCCAAACAGATACGAAGTAATCAGGAAGACTTAGATTTACAAGCCTTTAGTCGTCATAACCTCGTCGAGAAGCCTTCTTTGAGCTATGGCGTTTCTTCAACTGCAGCCTGTGCTCGCGGTATTCATTTGCTCTGTTTTATCGGCGGTTAACCACAGCCCGCTGTCATTGGAACCCGAGAAATATCCATGGATGTGTAGAAAAGATCTTACTTACAGTCTTTCATACTTCTTAATCTTTTCGGCGCTGGTCTTCTCGGGTACGTTTGCCTTGTATATTTTTTGTAGCTCGGCGATTAACTTAGTCCGATTCTCATCGGCGTTCGCCGTCTTGTTCCGCTGTGTCTGGCACGACAGTGTGATGGAATCATTGGACCTGGTATAATAGTCTGAATCTCGCAACGCTTGATGCATTATCTTGGGTAGAACTTTGGATAACTCCGATATAGGCCACCTTGTCGTAGCTTTGGTCTCCGTCCTAGTCCGCCCATTAGATATAGGTGCTCCTTGGAGTCGAAATAGGTAGTAGGTAAGAAATTTACTTGTTGACATGTTGCCCTCCAGGTCCACTGGATCGTGAAAAACTTGATAAACCTCGTGGTAGAGTATCCCAATCAAACGTATCGAGCCACTTTCTAGCTTCAGCTAGTTCATCCTGGTCTAAAGATGCATCGTACGCCTGGTGTCGTACATTCCGTACAAACAGGTGAGATGTATCAATGTGTTTCCGTGCCGGAGATAGAGCGAATCGCGTGGAAAAGGATCGAAGCATCTTCACTCCTCACTCTGCTGATGGTTTTGGTGCGTAATATTGAGAAACAGCTACTCCTCAATATGCAATTATGGATTTGGGGCCACAGACCTTAATCCATTGCTACCTATGCTGTATACAATTCAAATCAAGTTATCAGATATCCTATCGCTTCCGTTTTCTTTGTTGGACGGGTTTGTGACGGATGAGTTGGATCTCTACTAGGTAATAGTAGTACAGCATAAGCATAGTACGTAGTAGAGTTCATTGTTTGATTGTTCAATTATTGTCAAAGGAGGATATGCCTTAACCAGGTAACTTAACTACATACATAGTATGTGTTACCCCACTATCTGTTAGCGCCTTCTCGACCATGGATTTACCTACATCGCAAAGTATAATCTGGGTATAATCTTAAGTGGTCCAATGGCAAGAGCGTTCTGGGTGAGGTACTCCGGTACCTTCGGTACGACACTTCAGCGTCTTCTACTAGAGGACAATTCCTTTCTAGAAAATTTCCTGCATTCTTCATCGTCCATCGTCCATTGTCCATCGTTCATATCAAGACCCATTTTCGCCCATCATCGGACTTTGGTACAGCAGTACCCTGTTCCTGCTCTCTTTCAAATTCAATTGATCCATTCCCTGTCTCCCGTTTCGGCGTTTCCTTGCTCCTGCTGTGTTAATAGCTGCTAGCTATTACCAGCTACCAGCTTACCAGCTTACCAGCTGCCAGCCTTGCACCCTGCACCTTGCACCTTGCACCTTGTACATTGCACCCTGCATCTTTCCGCAAAGCCTCAACCCACCTTTTACACCCTACACCCTACACCCGTACACCCTACAACCTCCACCCCTCCACATCTCTTTGCGTTCCTCATCCTCTTTCTCCGATATCCATATGTCCTTTCCCATGGCCATTGAACTCCGTCAAGCTTCCTCGAACAAATAGCGTGAATACCCAAATATTCGTCTGGGTGATCGCAGTCAATTATTTGTTCCCATTGGCACCAATCGACGAAAAACCGCAGGAGCGCGACAATTTACGCGTGCTAATATTCCACGGCAGCTGCATCTACTGCGTATCCCACATGCCCAGGTGCTCAAGTAAATCTGACTGTCCAGGTACAAGCACACTTCTGTTTTTTTTTTCGCACTCGTTCTTAACTTCGACCTTCGTCTCTACGTTCCCTTTTACAACGCAAGAGTATCTGCTTCTTATTACTCATTCTCCTCTACAACCCAAAACCCAAAACCCAAAACCCACATCCCGCGCCTCGTGATTTCTGCCAATTTGGACAAGCGATCCTTGAACAATCCCCTCCAAAGGCAACACCATCAACGTTGAACCGTTGTCGCATCATAATTCTACCACCACTGCGGAAACAAGCTACCTAGGTAAATCCCAAACCAAACGCAGCTCTGAAGCTTGCCAAGTACCTCACATCGTCCACAACTCCGTACCTGAGTACCAAAGGTGCCATTATCTAGATTGCCTCAACCTCCCATGCCATCTGGATGACCGGCACATCGCCAACACTTATGGCAACAGCCAACTTAACTCCCTTATCGCCAGCTCCGCTCCATCCCTCGTCCCCGGTTGTAGTGCCGGCCCTTCAGGATCAAGCCGACACTCTTTACACGATGTCTCTTTCCGACGGCGACCGGCTCTCCTCCACAGCTGCCGCAAACCAGTCGAACCTTAGAAATGACGTAGTTATAGCAGCAGGCCAACTCATACCCAACGGCAGTCCCGCAGCGGCAGACTATCAACACAACCATCTAGACGGTACCAATGGTGGCACCGCTGCCGTTCCTTATCTGACCTATTTCGGAGATGACAAAGATGGCGACAAGGAAGCAGGAGCCATGGTTGAAGATGGTACTAGTGATACCGAGCAGCCTAGTCATGATCAACATAGTGGTGCCGCTGAAGCCCAGCAAACTGTAACCAAAGCCAACGCATCAGCTTTTAGTCGTGACCTGTCTGGATCGCAGACGGGTCATTCTGAAGTTAAGACATCCACTTCATATGATCTTTCTTCTAGTACTTCCAGTGCTAGCATTCCTATTCCTGCCCAACATGTGCACCAATCTGTTCCAGTTCCGAACACGAGCCGCTCGAGCCCACAAGAGATCCATGAACCTCATGAGCCGCAAGAACAAGAACAGGCCGTAGTTGCCTCACCGACCGCCCATACATCGGATTCACTTCAGCCACCCGCAGAGTCTGCCACCGAGACTGAGCCCCAAACCCAGTTGAATACTCCATACAGTGCTGCCAATGCCATTGAAGATAGTATTGATATCCAGGATATCGTGGACAAAATTATAGGTAATTCTGCCACTGGACCTGCCAGTCAATCCTCCTCGCCACAGATTGGTGCTACTACGTCAACCTTGCCTCCGAGACCGCCTATGTCTCAACAACCGTCACTCGCACAGCCACATGTGCACCTAGAAAACGTCCCCGGCCTCAACTATCATGCCAATGGCGTCCCTTCCTCCTTGCCGCCTCCGCCCGGCACTTATTCAGTTGGGGCTTCCGGAACGGCTTTAGACACACGTAATAACCTCCCACCCCCACCATCGTCCTCATCTCTTAGTACCCTGCCAGCCCATCCATTTCCTGTGGCTCAATTTGATCCTACTTATCTTGCTGCTACAGGCAACCAAGCGCAATCCTCCGACCAATCTCAGCAATGGGAGTCGTTCCTGAGCGAGGAGCGTCGTTACGTATCCGAAGCCAAGTGGGATCGTTTCCCCGAGGGGTCGAGGTTATTTATTGGTAGGATTTTTTCGCGTATCTTCAAATGCGTATCGATTGCTAAACAATTCTCACATTAGGAAACCTCTCCAGCGATCGGGTGTCAAAGAAGGAGGTCTTTGACCTCTTCTCTAAGTATGGCCGCTTAGCACAGATTTCGCTTAAGCAGGCATATGGTTTTGTTCAGTACCATACTTTGGCAGAAGGTCAAGCCGCTATGGACCACCTCCAGGGAATCGATGTTAGAGGCCGAAAGATTCGTCAGTACACTCTTTTAACCTTACAATCTTTCAATCTTCTAACAAAGCATAGACTTGGAGTTTTCTCGCACGCAGAAGAAAGATGGTGATAACGAGAAGCGTGGCAACAAGGGCAAGCGCGACAATGAACGTCATGACACCACACGTGCTCGCCGAGATGACTATCGTCCTAGTCGCCAACCCTCTCCCCGACGAGGAAACCATCGTCCACAAAATTCGTACGACAATGGTCGCGGTTATTATGATGATTATGGTAGCCGTGGTCGATCACGGTCCCCTAGTTATGGTAGACGTGACTCAGGTCACTACCGACGTCGAAGTCCCAGCCCATACCGACGTCACAGTTCTGAGGCAGAACTTGAGATCCCTCGTCGATATGGAGGGGATGTTCCGGATGTGCAATTTCTCATTTTGCAAGAAGTCGATAGAGATTTTGTCGGTTGGGTCGAGCGATCGTTTCTGGAGCTAGGTCTAAAGGTGCAGGTCATGTTCCTACTTCCCCATATGTCTCGGGAGGCCGTGGTCCAGCGTCAGGTCATGGAAGGTGTGTGTGCTGTAGTGGAACTAGATTTCCAAGCACAGCGAACCGGTACTGTTTCATTACAGGTATTCAATCGATCTGGCGGACGGGATAATGTTCGCTATGATCAATATCAGGATCTTAATCCTGCCATTGCAGCACAGCTTGTGCAGCGAACTAAGCAACCGGCTGATCCCGTTCAGCCTCACCCCCCTTATGGTGGCGTGCAATATCCGCATGCTGGTTCTCAGTATCCTCATGCCCCTCAGCCTGCCTACGTAGCCCCTGCGTATCCTGGTCAGGCCTATCCTAACGCACCAGTTCCCCCTCCGACTGGTACTGCACCGGGTCCGTTGGATAACGCAACATTGCAGAAGATTCTCGGAAGTATTCACAGCCAGCAGGGTACGCCTCCTAATGCCCATCAGGCTTATTCTCCGGCCCAGCCAGTCGGGCGACCCCCGCCTCATCAGCATCCAAACGCAGCATACGCGGGCGTCGGAGCAACTAATACTCACATGTCTGGAGGTGGCCAGCAGTACAATACCCACTTCCAACCCGCTCCCGCACCAGGTGCTCAGAGCGGTGAACAAACTCAGCATGTCCAAACCATTATGGCACAACTGGCTCGATACCGCCAGTGAGCGAGTAACTACAAGGCATGGCGTCTGTCCATGTCACTTCGCTTATTCCAGGAAATGGAACATATGCTTCGTCCGCATAGGGTATTCCCTTGGCCAGACACCTTTTTGCATCCATGGATCGTTCAAGGTATTTACTGGACACTGGGACCCGTGGACTGAAGCAGGGCTGCTGGTGGTTTCATCACGGTACTGAGCGTGTACTGTATGTACGATGGACCTATTAGCCTCAGCCTTTGCTATTGCTTTCAAATCCATAGATAGGTTTGATAGCATCAATGCAAATAATAGATGGCAATGAATTGCTTGAATTGGGCTTGCTAATTTTCTATGCATGCCGTTTTAATAAGTGAGCCAAGTTTTGCCTGAACCGTTTTTGCTTGCCCCTACAATCCCTTTCGGTCGTATCGTATTGTACAAATCTTCATATCATTACACGTATAATCTTAAGCATATGACCAGAATTCGGTCCATCATATCATTCCATCGTATCCGTAGATATCTACTGGGCCCATCTGACCTTCAGCTTTCATCGAGCCCGAGTAACAACTCCCTTACCTTATTTACAGCCTCCTCGCGATCGCCACTCGTTACGGGCGCAGACTTGCGCAGCCACTCCTCCAGCTCGCTCCTCAGCTCGGCTACAGGCCTCTCCCGAACGTAGATCCCGCGGTCCTCGCACGCAAGCACGACTTCCTCATCTAGCAGGTACCCCACGCCTCCGCCCTCCCGCAACATCGCATCGTCGTCCACGAGCCGCGCCACAGCCCTCTCGGCAACCGCGCGGCTGAACGGCGAGTCCAGGCCCACGCGGTCCCACACCGCGCTCGTCAGCCCCAGGCTCCGGCATATGTGGCCGCTGCCCTTCATGCCCCGCTTGGCCAGGTTGCGCAGGAACGGCGTGCGCTGCAGGGCCGCGCGGCTCGCGGTGCGGCGCGCCTCGGCGCGCCGCCGCATCGCGTCGACTTGTTTCGGGATCCGGCACGTGTAGGGCGTTATGTGCGGGAAGACGAGGACGATTAGCGGGGTTAGCTCGCCGCAGAGGAGGAGCATCAGGGCGAAGGCGGGGATGCGGGACAGGTCGTGGCGCACGCGTTCGCGGAGGAGGTGGGTCGAGCGGGTTTCGGGGGCGGAGGTGGGGGATTGGGAGAGGAGGGTGCGGTTGGTGAAGATTGCGCGCAGCCCGGCTTTGTAGAAGGTCGTGTAGGCTTTGCCGTAGTGGTACCAGTAGCTCAGCGTCGAGGTCGTGGGGTCCCGCACGGGTAGCTCGAGGGGCTGGGGGCGTGTTGTCGTGGGGGGGTTGAGAGATGAGAGGGCTTCGGGTGGCGGGACGGTTAGGTCGGATGTGGATGCGGATGCGGATGGAGGGGGTTTCGTCGGCTTCGGTTCTTGGGTTTCTGGTGTTGCCGATGAGACGAGGCGATGGCTTGAGCTTGAGCTTGAGCTTGGGTGTCGTGGGGCTAGCCGCTTTCGAGCTTGTGAGGTATGGGTCGCGATGAGGAGAGGCGAGAGCGCGGGGCTATTGCTGAGATTGAAAGGGTGGATGCGCGCAATGCGCAATCCGGTGTTGACAACCATCGGGAAAGAGGTGGGGGGTATGGAACTTAACGAGAAAAAGCGGACAGAATTTTCAAGATATCGTCAAGATCGTCATGTCTAAATTGTTGAATCGGATGAAGATGTTGGAAATATTGAAGATTGTGAGTTTATTTGAATTGAGTTACGAGCTGACAAGGAGCATTTAGTGGGTACCTAGTGGGTCTCCAGGGCTATCGATAAAGAGAATAACCCTTGACCTCGAATCCCCTGAATCCTTAACCCCTAATCCTAACCCCTATCCTAACCCTGACCCCTTATTGTTGGCTATTGGAGATATCATTAATCAAGTCTTCATTTATGGCACCTCTTCAGAGGTTTGATGTTTCGGTAGATATATAGCAGTCGTTGGATAGAAATATATCTATCCTCCCCCCCTTTCCCGAAAAACTATGAGTATAACGCTGACGTTAACGCAGTGAAGTCTCTTGAGTTTCTTAAATATTCCTCAGAGACAAAGATTATATGAAGACACCTATCAAACGTCCTCGATTTCGGCATCCTTAATGGGAGAAAATAGGGTCTCGATTAACTGAAAGAAGTAGGTTAGAGATATGCTTATGATGGAGCTATGGTTCTATGTAATGCTCACCCATAGGTCTAGGTCCCATTCGTTCTCACGAAACTCGGCGAATTTAGCATCTAGTTGGTCTACAAAATGTTAGCCGGTCAATGATACGAAGCTTTCGATGTCTCTCATACCTGAAGTGCAGTGTACAACTTCGGAGATCTCGGTGTTGTTTCTCAGTCCTTCAAGAAACTTTGCTGCGCTTTTTCCTGAGCCGACTTGGCCAACCATGAATTTGACACCTATGAGTTGATATAATAGTGTTAGGCCACAGTGCTAGGGGTATGGAAGTTGACACATACTTTCTCGGGGATAACCAGCTTCCTCTAACTTATTGCCACATTCCAAGACTACATCGGCAAATGTAGACTCGTTCTCTTTGCTAGGCATGCCGTCGGTTATAACAGAAATGAGGAGCGGTCTGTCGAGACCTTCACTTTTAGGTTCCAGCTTGCTATATACCAGGGGCTCGAGGATCTTAGACTTCAGGTAAGTACCGATTTGGGTGTGACTCCTTTCTCGCTGCCATGACATGGTCTCGAGGACATTCCCAATTCCCTCTAGGTTCAAGCTCGAAGTGTGGTCTATGTCCTGGTTGATAAAGCGTAACATAACACCTTCACACTCGGGAAGAATTCGTGTTGTAATCTTGGTGATTCGCTCGACAAGGCATTTTTGAGACTGCCAACGACCTTCTCTCCTCATAGAGGAACTATCATCTGTGTACGTCTGTGTCAGCGATCTTCAACAATTCGAAACATTTAAACTCGATGCCAGACCACTCACCACAATACAAAACTTGTTGATGCAAGGATACTTTGATGGTCTTTGGCAAAATCTCTTCGCAACCGAGAGGAGTGCTCTTATCATTCCCAAGGTCAACTGCCCTTTGAGTGAGTTCTCTTATGTAGTCCTCTTTTCCCTTGAAGAAACGCTTTAGTACAGCATTTTCGTCAACATACTTGCCGACGGCTTCCACGATCTCCCTTCCACTGGGCTCTTCTTGCATATCAATATCCTATCATGTCTAGTTAGTGGAAGCATTTCAGATACTTGGTTTAGCGATGGATCTGTCTCGTACATTATCAATCTCTTCGTAAGAGTTAGGATTGAAGCCGAAGATCCGTCGGACAACTCCGCCAACGTGGAGGTTCACCCAAGCCATGACAGAGAGTAAAAAGGACAAGGTAGTGCTAGCGAACCTTCCCAATGCCCATCTTTCTCTCTCAGGGTGAAGCGCAAGACAAACCCTGGGTCCCATATCTCTAGCCATCTCGTCTGCGTTGGTATTATTGTTATTTTCCAATTCTATAGAAGCACCAGCATTCCGCAGAAGTCGTATAGACTCAAAATCGCCTTGTTGGACGGCAAACATCAAGGGCGTGTTATGGTCGGCGTAGACACACGTCGCATCGACGGAACCGGGTGGTGTCTTTTCTAGAAGAAGCTGGATGATTCGGGGGCGATTGTGGCTAGTTTTCCAAGCAGCAAAAAGCAACGGAGTTTCGCCATTTCTGGAACGCGCATCTGCCTGGGCGCCCTTGCGAAGGATCTCTTTAACCTGTTCGGCGTGTCCCGCTATAACCGCTGCGGCTAATGGTGTTAATCCTTCTATAGGGTCTTGTTCTTCCAGGATGTTTGGGTTACTCCTGATGTAACCAGTAAGTTTGCTTCCAAGAGCAGTCCCACGGCGGACGTCTTCGTGTATTCCCATAGTAGCAATCTGGCGAAAGATCAGATTTCTAAGAGTATAATACAACTAATACCGCAATTCAGCGCTTAATGGAAGGTTTGGTTATGGACTAAGTTTAAATCGATACTTTAGCCATGTTGGAGAGGGTATATATCATCGTTCATAGAGGTCAGTTAGGCGATTTAGCTATACACATATAATCAAGGGGATACTAGAAGACGTACAATCTTGAGGCTTGATACATGATTTACCGGAAGCCACATCGGGCAGCATGACGACAATACGTACTTTGTGCCCAATTCTTTATACAGTACTTAAAGGTAGGTGCTCGAATGTTCCGTGGTACAAAGACACTGTCAGGCTATCATCCAGATTCTTGTAAATGGCTTAAAATCGGTCTCGTATCTTAATAATTATTATATAGGTATGCAATATCGGAATGCTGGCTTGTATCTATGCTTACTATAGCCTCTACGGATGAGGCTGAACTATGGTTTCGGTCAAGACTAGGACAAGCCAACAACACAGGACTACCGAGGTAGGGGAGATACCATTGTTGTTTATATCATATTGACATCACAATTTTCAGCTCCGATCTCAATATCCATCCTATGCATAAAGCCAAAATTAAACGGACAAGTAGTATTGAATAAAGTTTGATTATGTACCTATTGTACCTATAGGTACTTTATGAAGTCTCCTTTAAAGGTTTATCTGTTGATATTTCTTCGATATGTCGCATCCATTGGTGGTATCGTCTTCCCCTCCCCAACCCAATACAACCATAGTCACATAATTGCGTATCAAGATTGCTAGTAAACCAATCGTAACGCCTTCAGGAAATATAAGCTCATTTTGAAAAATGAAATCAACCGGTATAACTTACTGATCATCGTCATACGATAAGAATGGGGGTTGACCGGTGAGCGAGGAGTCGAGGACCATAACAGAAAACTTTAATTAATTTCAGGCGCAGTTGGCTCAGGTATTACATACTGTACCCTCCCGGTATCATGTTTGCATCCACTAGGAATTACAGCAGTAAGGAGGTTGAGTCCAAATATGGTGGCAAATATCTCCACAGGGATCTTTACCTACGTTATAGCAGGAATCTTCCTGCCAACTATAAAATCAATAGAAATTCTGGTTTGTGCAACGGGGCGCTGTCATAGTTCTCAACCCAGTGGATATTAACTGTGTTGTTTTCTCTTTACTGGACCGTTAACTTCTTAACTGCAAACCCAAGAAGGCCCAAAGAATACTGATATGAACGTTACACCATGTCCTCAAAACCTATTGATATGGCCACCAAACAGCTGAAGGCAGCTCGGGTACCGGTCTTTGGTCGTGGAGAGGAAGAGTACGAACGTTCTGTTGCGACCTCTAATCTTCTCTTCCGCTATTCGAGACCCGATTGTGTTATACAGCCCGAGACTATCTCCCAGGTTCGGGCGATCATCAAGCAAGCTAAATCTCACAAACTTGAAGTTACCATCAAGGGAGGAGGTCATTCTTATGCAGGGCACTCTACCGCCTTTAGCGGGATCTCACTCGACCTCAAGAATTTGAACAAGGTCAAGCTTGATAGTGGCTCTAGAAGTGTCACCGTGGAAGCAGGTTGCCAGTGGGGCCATGTTTATAAAACATTGCTTAACAAAGGGCTCGATGGGTATATAGTAAATGGTGGGAGGTGCCCTTCTGTGGGAGTAGGGGGTTATATACTTGGGGGCGGTCTGGGCCCATTTACCAGAAGCATTGGAATGGGTAGCGATACGCTAAGGGAGGCCACTTTGGTGACAGCAGATGGTAATCTGGTTATTGTGAACGATAGCCATGATCGATGGTCTGATAGAGGTAGGCTATTCTGGGCACTCCGTGGCGGTGGCGGTGGCAATTTTGGGGTCCTGGTGAAAATGAAACTTGAGGTTCGAAGACTAGGCCAAGGAGGTGTCACTGTGGTAGCTGGGAGATACCAATGGTTCCCCAACTTGGGTATAACAGACGACTTCATAGCCACTATGAACAACTTCTATACCGCAGACTGGCCCAAGCAAATGACCATTGACAGTACTTGGATGTGCGACCTCCGACAATCTTCGCGCGACGGCGTAAGATTCTTGTTATACTATGATGGGAACAAAGAAAGCTTCGATAAAATCATCAAGACATACATCACAGATCCGGGGCTTTCGGAACAGCTAAGACGGAGATCGTTACCCGAAAAATCCACTCGCTTCCTTCATGAAACGCTTGTCAGCCAGTGGTCGGAGGAAAATACCAAATCATTTCCTACTAATAGGACTTACAGCATCTATACGTCCTTTGTTTTCAACAATGAGAGGGTTACAATTGAAAATATCACTTCTGTGGTACGAAAAGAGATGGCTAATTTCCGACGTCGCTTTGAAGGAGAAAAAGTTGAGTTTTTAGTCACCTGGATCCATTCAGGGGGCAAGGCCGCAGAGAAAAATCCCACAGACACTGCGTTTTTCTGGCGCAAAGCTGTTTATCACACCTATATCACCATAGAGTGGGAAGATAAGTGGATGGAGAAGAAAATGAGAAGTTTCTTAGTAAGTATCAAGAGTAAGTTGAGGCAATATTCTCTTCAAGGGGAAGCGGCCTTCATCAACTTTCCCGACAGCGCGTTACGCAGGAATTCCCATGAGAGGGCTTACTTTGGAGACAACTGCGAGGAACTGCGCCGTGTAAAGGAGATATGGGATAGAGAAAACTTCTTTAATGGGAGACAGGGTGTCCAACTCCCCAAGAATGTCGGCCGCGACGTAGAGTCCAGTGTGGACAGACCGAGAAAGGAGGAATTGACAAATGAGGTGGCTGGAGAGCACTGGAAATACTATACAGCCCGAAAGAGTTTCAAG
This sequence comes from Rostrohypoxylon terebratum, assembly GCA_022497145.1. NCBI lineage: Eukaryota > Fungi > Ascomycota > Sordariomycetes > Xylariales > Hypoxylaceae > Rostrohypoxylon > Rostrohypoxylon terebratum. The sequence continues at coordinate 49,000 of MU386000.1, forward strand.
AAAGAGCTCGAAGAGTTAGTAGATTTCGGGTTTTGATTGCAGATGACATTTTCTATAACAATCCAATACCTTACTACCTTCCTATAAATATATTAGGCAACAAGGGAAGGCTGGTCCTAGGCTTTTTGAATGATATGGCAAATTAAAAAAAGGTACCCACCTACATTCCCCTATTAATTACAGCCGGCGTTGCCATTTGATTCCATACGGCACTCTTCTCCGATCGGAATCGGAGTATGGCAATGAATGTCACACTGCCGGATAGAATGGTCGACATTCATGATTGGGTAGTACGATCATATCTACAATGTTTTCACTGGCTGATATGCTCTTTGTATACTTAGGTATGGTAGCTTCACGAGACTTCCGCCGTGAGGTGTTGGCTTTATAGTCGTGGTTTTATAATCGGAACGCTTAAACCAACGGACCCTCCCCCATATTAGACATCAATATAATCCTAAATACTTTGAAGACGTATCCCCTTAAGGGAAGTCTTCAGCTACCTATTTACACTCAGCTCGCTGTCTCTTACGCTATGGATAAGTCGCGGCCCTGATATATCATATTGCGGAGCATGGAGCTCCCGCTTATTAAGCTCGAAGAGCGCTTATATAAACACGTTCCACACACACAATTAAAAAATCAACAGTTTTCCCACTTTTATACATTTTTCTTGAAATCCAGCTCGCGACATATCATATGGAAGAGGTCCGTCTGTTTCGGCGGACCGCAAGGCTTTCCCAAAGGAGAGCAGGTTGAGAATTGTACACCGTCTTTGGCGTGCCCAGAACCACAAGGAATACCTTGATTGAAGTTATTTCATAATAGCTAATTTTTTACTTAGAACGTTTCGCGGTGAATACCCAATATCACCAACCCCCAGCTATAGGTAGTATTGGAACCTAAGGCCTGATCAGTTGCCCACTTAGAGGGCACTCTGTGGAAGTTCTGAGCAAGCAAATATTTTCGAATCAACTTTCGAACAAGCCGGACAGAAATTAGAGCCAGCCGCAAAGCGTGCGGAAGAAACAAGGCGGCACTTAGGAAGCTGGGGTAACCTAGAGGTCAGGTGATGTGCTCTTGAACCCTAACCCCAACCCTAACCCTGGAGTAGAGCGGAGTTTTAACAAGACCGAGAAAGGAGGTCGTTAGGATGATACTTAAAAGCGACGATAGCTACTCTGGCAACCTTATCGCGGCGGTTCAGGCTCCAAGGTTGTTGTATGTTATGATTGGGTGTCGGTTGTTCGTACTAATGTTAAATCTCAAGGGGCATCAGAAGGGGAAGAGTACCTAGGTATTATGGAAAAGGAGTGGCCTGAATTTTGGGTTGGATATTAGAGGTAGGTAATGTTGATAGGAAAAGGTTATGCCAATACAGTTTGATGACAACACATGGGCGCCTCAGAAGCGAGTTTCTCTTTCTTTTAATCCCATCATATTCAACATTTATTCTCTGTCAAGAGTGCTAGCTACTCCCACGCGGCCTTCACCAGAGTTTCTTTCAGCCTATGTTTATTTCTTAATAATAAGGCGCGAAACCAGTACTTTCCCAGCTTGCATTCCTCTCGGTCAACGGGTAAGATGGAGAACGATCTGGTTAGGTAGTCCACTTAACAACGCAGAGCTTCAAATCGTAACATGGTCGATCCGACGCCGTTCGATTGTGCCGAAATTCTGCGAAAACGGATCACCCCAGTTATCAAATGATTGGCCCTCTGTAGGTCCCTCAGGAAAGGTCAAATGCCCGTTTTCGTTGAATACATGATCAATGCCACAGCCGTCGAGAATCTCCTTGCAGTTCGCACAGGCTACCTTAGAGATGCCAATGACTCCAATTTTCATTTCTCTATTTCGCATGAAGTTGACAATTTGCATCTCGGCATGTAAGTGCGCATTTTGCTCCTTGCTCTGCGGTTGATCCTTGGGCATAAGTACGCTAATGATGCACCCGCGGGTGTGTGGAAACGTCGGGAACGCCCTACGAATGGCCTCATCGTGACGCCTATCGTGCAGGCCGAACTCATCCTTGTTGAAGACACCCTTAGCGGGCTTCCGGATACCCTGCTCTGTGCGCTTCTTGATGTTGGCAGCGACCACAATGTGCTTGCCGTTTTGCGAGATGCCGACTGCCACAGTGTCCATGCTTCGCTCTTTGAAGTACTTCTTCCACCACGATCGGAGCTCCGTCCAGATCTTGGAACCGGTTGCTGCTGTTGGCTCATCGGGAATTACCCCCTTCGGATAGATCTTTGTGAGCGCGGATTGGGCGGCGATGGCGTGGTCAGTCATCCAGAATTCCCAGCTCAGGTGGTAGGCAAGCTCCTTGGCTAAGCTTTTTCGAGCTTCGTGGGAAATATCCATGGTTGAGATCGATTCAAGGGGCTCGCAAAAATGAATCAAGTGAAGTTGGTTTGGAAACTCTGTGGTGTTGAGTGGACAGGGTGTGTTCAGCTTGCCTCTCTGTCGGTCGACCTTTAACTTTGGGATGGAGTTAATGAACTAGAATATCTCACTCCCATCGCCTTGGCACTAAAAGAGAGAAATTCTCGTACATTGATAAAGTTGCAGCACTCCAGCAGGACGAAGACCTAGGACTTCGTGCGTGCAGAATTGTGGGGTTTTACTAACGAATGGATAATCACCATAAATGCTCGGATGCCCAACATCGGGTCTCTTCACCCTGTTATTTGGCACGCAGCTCTCAGCCGCAGCATCAATTGCTGTCGGACCCCATCTGATGATGGCTTCTTTCATAAGAACCGATTTATCTTAATCCAATAGTGGCATGTCGGGTACCATACTCAGTCAGAGCCTGCAGACTTGATGCCCAATAGTTCAAATTCTCTCGCATGGCGATCTTATTTTCAGCTTGCTACTATTCTTGTGGGGAAATGCACCAACATCGTGGTGCTTTCCTGAGCACTCCAAGGGTTGAAGCCGGTTCTTCGCGCATAGGTTCCTAGTTACACGCGTGACGCGAGGACCATTCAAATGCAGCAGGAAAAAAAGAGTATAATGTCCCCGACTCTGAAATACAGCCAGGAAGACAGATCCATGTCTCCTCTCACTACCATTTTCAAATCTCTCTTTCCTTCCCCGCCAGAGGTCCGGGGCACAATACTCCTAAGACCTCTACTAACTCGCCATGGCGACCCTTTCGGCATACGAGGACCTGGGATTTCCACTACTAGTTGAACCCCAGGTCCCTCACAACCGCCACCAAGATTATCTCTCAAACCAGACAACAGTAATAAAACAACTCTATCATAATTCCTTGCAACTCGACCACTTTAAGAAGGTCCTGAAGGACTCAAACACTATAGCTCGCAATAGCGTTTACGCCCACCCCACGACTATCACCGACGCCCTTGGCTCCACACCCGCAACGCTCTCTGGAGTCGCTGATGATGAATCTCTCCGTACTTATCTCAAGGAGAACAAGGCTGCCGTCATCGGAGGTGCTATTGTTCGCGATATCCACCTGCTTGTAGGTGATGTATCATCGGAAAGCGACAAGTCCCAAGTTCAGTTTAAAGACTTGCCCGTGCTGCCGTTCCAGGTCCCCGAATCGAGTAGCATGAGTGCACAGCTCAAGTCCTCCAAACTCGATCCAGATTCAATGCCGGTATTTGTGTTTCCAGAAGAGTACATTGCACCGCCAGAATTTGAGAAAGTTGAGGCTTTGTCACAGGATGATGTATCCTTTGGACAAAGCAACACGACTCTTTTGGACTTGTACACTGTGTCAGGAGATATTGACAATTTCTGGAATGTCAAGGGGCTCACAGCGAAGCTTTACAAGCACAAAGGTAAGTCCCTCCCTCTCGGTGATATCGAGCACCATCACGAGAGACTTGACGAAAAACATGATATTGATAACAAGGCCAACTAAGATACCCAATTGGAATCCGCAACGGAAAAAGTCATCCTCAACGCGCAAAGTCTCGCCTTCAAAGGGAAGCCATTGGCATCCCTTTTCCCCTTCATTGATAGCGACGATATTAAGAACCTCCCGATCGCCAACTTGGAGCTGTCCTACTCGGCCGACAAGTCAGATAACCCGGTTCACAAGCCTGGCCTTTATTTGGAGGTCGATATCGAACTTGAGGGCAACCTCCAGTGGGTTGGAGATGCGATGAAAACCCTCTTTGGATCGTCGGGAAACACGCCCACAATCCATCTCACAGCGTGGCTTTCCGAGTCGCGCAACTGGTCCAAGCCTCCCTCGAATATTGAGAAGCTAGTGCTGCAGGGGTATTTTAAGAATATGGAGTTCAAGCCGTGGAATATCCTGGAATTCAAGACCATGGGAATTGAACTAACGGTAATGAAGTCTGAAGGGTCCTGGAACTTTGGCTTCGGTTTCATTGGCGAGGCCATGGTCACAAACATCCCTGAAGCGCGTCTTCCCGTATGGCTTAGCTATAGAATCGCCACAGATATCGACGATGACTCGAGTGGTATGGGAGTGGATGCAGGACGGATTTGGAGTTTGACAGTCGTTGCCAACGATTGGAGGAACATCTTTGGCTACGAAAATATCCACGTACGTTTTGCACCATGTCTAAGGCCCTGTTGAAGATTCCTAGTAGATACTAACCGCGCTGTGTTCACAGATGACAGAGGCAATGTTCAGCGCCTCTTTTTCTGAGAGTAACTTCGACTCATCCGTGCCACTCGACGTCGCAGGGCTCATCAAAATCGGCGACGGCCCCGGGCAACTCGTGGTTCACGGCCAGTTTGCCAAGGGATGGAAGCACGCCATTAATTGGACCTGGGTCCAGTTCCAAAGTCATTACGGTGTTCCCCTTGTTGAAAAGGACCATTTCATCGAGGCCCATCTCGGTGATCTCACGCTAAGCGATATCAGAAGACTCTACGCCCAGATCACAGGCGGACAAGCGATGCCAGAGGAACATGATAGCGTCAGCGAGACCATCACCTTCAGGAACATGGCAATCCGGGCTTCTTGTACCAAGTATCTAGGGTGTGAGCAAGACCGCAAGGCGCTCGAGATGCTCGGCGAGGTTACGGTTGGCGATATGAGCAGCTATTCTGCGAGTTTAACTTTTGCGACAGATGGCATCACCGTCATCGGTGGAGTGAGCAATGTGAAGGTTCCTGGCACGAGCGTCACCATCGAGAAGGCAGGCCTGCGGTTTTTCATGTCTCTGAAGAAGGGAAAGACGTCCGATACAACTAACACTTCCGGGAGCAGCTTAGCTACCCGGAATAGTAACAGCAGAGAGAAAACCAGCATCTCAGTCTTTGGCATCGTCAAATACGAGAGCGTCATTTTCAAGGCTGGCCTATACCTGACCAAAAAGAACAACAAGGAGAATGATTGGCTTGTATTTGGCAGTGCGGATCGCATCAGATTCAGGGAGATCTGGCCATCGATTGAGGAGGACAGCTTTCTCAACCTAGAACTTGATAATGTCGCGATCATTGCCTCATCTAAGGACAGAAAGTTTCCTTCCCACGAGCATCAGAGTAGACGGACAGGCGGAACTAATGTAAATCACGACGAAGGTAGCGAACAGGCAAGTTGGGATGTCTTGTCTGAGATCGAGACACACGGCTATTCCGTCATAAAAGGTACATCCTGAGCGTTCTTCGGTTTTTTGTCTCTCCTCTGCATTAGGTATAGCTGCTGACACAAAACCAACTAGGTTTTCAAGTCTGCGCCACCATTTCTGCCTTCGAGCAGCTGGAACAACTGAATGGTGGCAAGAAGATCGACGGCCTCATGGTATCCCTGAGTGTCAGTCCAGAGGGAAAGATTGATGTGGCCATCAGGCTCCCAAAATCATTCAAGGTAAGCAATCACGACCGTTTCCCTGTGGCTTTCTATCTGCTAGGTTTCTTGAGAGGTACGCTAACACAGCCTTTACTTCGAAATAGCTTCAACTCTCCGCGTTCGCCTGGTTTGATGATTTTGATGCCTCAGTCGGCATCGGCTCCGATGGACCGCAGATTCAACTTAGTGCAACTCTCACTGTTTTGATGGAGAATTCAGATCCCATTCTCGTCAAGGGTTTAGTCGTCGGGACACTTAAGGGAGCCGCTGGGGAGCTGTAGGCAACGCTTATTCCACATCGCTTTACATTTCGATGGTAGCTAATTAAACCCAGGTTCATGGACCCTGATTCTAAATGGATCAACCCCTTTGGCCTCAACAAGGAGTTGATCGTCTCCAAACTAGGCATTGGTGTAGGATTCGATTACGCTACTGTGCTCGAGACTGGACCAAGGTAAGTTCAGACCCCCGCCCCTTTAGCATTTCGGAGCCCAAACACTAACTAGTCCTCCCTGCATCAAGTCGTGTCTCCCTCCGAGGTCAAGTCAACGTAGGCGCCTACCATGCCCGTCTCGACGTTGGTCTGGACGTCACCAAAGCTGCCGCAGTACTGCAAGCAGAGTTCTCAACACTCGATGTTGTCGACATAGCTACTATCGCCAGCACCCTCCTCGAAGGCTCTGACTCCAGGTACAAAAACATCGCCCTCCTCCCACCTAACACAAAGAGAGGTGACATCGTCTTCAGCGGCCTGAAGCTATATCTATCCTCAGGCGCGCAGTTCATGGGAATAGATTACCCACGCGGGATCCAGCTTCGAGGGAAACTCACATTCTTCGGCAAATCGGGAGATTTTGATGGGTCGTTCACCGACGACGGCGTAGTCATCAAGGGCGGATTGGATGCATTCAGTGTCGGCGGGCTCGAGGTGACCTCGCTGCGGGAATACAACGGCCGCAAGCGGACGACCTTAGATGTTGAGCTGACCAAGGAAAGGCAGAGGCTGTTTGTAGACGGCGTAGTGCGGTACCATGACCTTGTGCTCAAGATACTGGTGGATGTGGATGTGCAGAGGAGGTACCTGCGGGGGGAGATTGAAATTAGGCTTGCGGATAGTCTGAGTTTCAAACTTGACGCAGGTGTTCAAGTTGGAGAACAAGCCATCAATGGGGGGTTAGATAGTGCGGTGTGGTGGTTTGATGGGGAGCTGAAAGGGGGGGTTGTATCGGCTGTTCGTGACGGCATTCTCCAAGGGATCACTGCTCTTGAGACCCAGGCGAAACACTCTATCGAGAAAGCAGAGGAAGAGGTAAATGGGCGGCTGAAAGAATTGCGTAGAGATCTAGAAGAACGGAAGAAGGTGCTGGATGAACTGCAACGAGAGTCCCGCGAGGAAGTCACTGCGCGGCAGAAGAAGATCGCAGAAGAGAATACCACGTTAAGAAATATGCAGGATGAGATTGATAAACTTAATAAGCGGTACAGGGAAGCAAAGTCGAAAAAGAACAGCAACGATGCCAAAATCCAAGAGGCAAAGACGAAACGCGATCAGGCGCAGGAAAGGCTAGACAATAAGAAGCGAGAGATGAGGAAGGAATACGACAAAAAGATCCAGGAACAAAAGGACAACCAGGCGCACTGGGAGTCGGAGAGGAAAAGGTTACAGGATAAAAAGGAAGCATCGTGGGGGGATGTCCTGAGGAAAGCTGAAACCGCTGATTGGAGTTGGAGATATTGGTCTGGTAAGTCTGCCACCTCCCAGGAAGGCTCTTGGGGCCACAGGACTGCACAACTGACTTCAAGAATGACAGATGTGGAAACGGAAAGATGGAAGTGGAAAAACACTTGCATCTGGTATCTGGACAACTGTCATTGGTGGGAAATTCCGTACTGGGTGAGTCAAATGTCGTTCTATTTCCGTCGCAAACATCAATCGCAAAAGTCGGGGGCTGATTTTCTAACATGATTTTTGTAGACCGCGAAGTTGACCGAAGCCACTCTCGGACTGGAACAGGCCCACGCCAGCAAAGTCGCGGAGGCCGAGATACTTCATGCTTTGAAGGCTATCACGAACTCAGATGCATTCAAAACGGTCGAGCGAGAGATTAACAATGCTGCATTCGAGATCGGAAGGTTTGAGCGCGCCCTGGAGAAACTTGTGACGCAGGGGCCATCGGCCTACATCGAGGAAATGGTCCGTGACGAGAGGCGCGATCTGGATCGACAGATCAAACTCCTGAGTGACCTTATGGACGCTAGCAAGATCCTTGAGGAGGAGCTCCGGAAAGCTAAAAATGCGCTGGACAAAGGACAGGGCAGGCTCAGCCCAAAGCAAGAAGAAGCACGGAAGCATATTGCAGAGCTCGAGTCTGAACTCAAGCTCAAGCCTTTCGAGGAAGATTATCGCAACAAAAAGCAGGACTACGACAAGATCAAGTCGCAGGCCGACTCGCTCCTCGTGACCCTTGAGGACATCAAGAAGGGAATCCATGTCGGCGCGGATATCGTCCGGCAGGTGACGAAACTGGTCGCCAAGGGCCTCCCTGATATCAAGAATATCAAAGGCAGAGTCAGCTCCAACGCGCTTGCCAAGCATGAACCGCTCATGTTCGAGATCACAGTGAGCTGGATGGGACAGGATCACCTATGCTGTGTGGAGTGGGCACCGAACCAGGATGCGCATGAGTTATATAACGGCGCGGCGAAGAAGGTAGTTGCTATAGTTGACTAGTGAGCAAACCCGTTACCAGAGTGCAAACGCCATAAGCCGTTTTCCATTAGATTTCTTTTGTAAGAAATTATACATACACGAATTTCGCGGTACTGTTATAACATGCTAGGCCCCTGGCATTACACCGCTCATCCGGACAGGCCCAGGCGTCTATATACAGACTTATCCTCAGGATGTGATCCTCTGTTTCTGGAATACCTAATTGACACGAACCAGTTTAGGGACAACTAGTTAGGCCATGAAACAAAAGTTTCCCAATGACCAGTTGGTCATTGTTCCCTAATTCCATATTATATGTGTTACCCCGCACTTGGTACGTAACACTAATTGATTATCCTTGATCCTATACTATGGTGAAGCCAGCACTATAGAGCTGTCGCAGAGTAGACAAGTGAGTCATAAATGAGCTTTTTATCCAGTTTTGTACAATGGGATATCACGACGGGATTCTAAAGGTGGAAATATAGGAGCGACTATAACCCTTTTGTGAGGGCAGGAGGACCTCGAACCCAAAATCCTTATGAATTCCGTGCGCCTTCTCAATTAACAACGGCTTCGGTCGTAAGCATCTATCCATGAAATTCCTGGTACCATTACTCATGTACATGGAATCTATTATGTAATGAAACTATCCATATAGATATATTTACTTGATACCAATAGACTGGAGGAGTTAAAGCTATTGGTAGTGCGTTGTAAATCAGAAGCCTACCAAAATAAATCTGTATCAACAACGAATCAGTACGACCACTCGAGGTCTTTGTGCACAATTACGCATGTCGTAGATAGGTAGGTATTTCAAATGTATGTATGGTTGCCTATATACGTAGCTCATTACCCTATACTCAGTACAAAGGATCACATGGGATTCTTTATAATTGTTCACCTCTCAACAACGTGGACCGACTTTGAAGATTAGAGAGTGAGACTCACCAACGCCAATTGTATGGTTGCAATGTAATGCTAATATCGTGCGAAGATTGATCTAGACACAAGTGAGTTATATACCGCTTGTAGAGGATCTAATTATTGCGAAGTATTATTGGTTGTATCTTTTCCGAACATTGCTACCTATCAAGGAATCTTCCCTACTGGTCCTCGCTACCTGGATCATTATTGCTACCTAGGTAAGCACTGAGCTCAGTTTTCCGGTCTTATTGCGCCCCCATGATGTAGTCCTTGGTACGTAAATGCTTAGGCAAGGTCGCTACGTGGGGGAAATTTATCCGAATTGGTCCAGGTGCATGAGATTTCCAAGGTTACGAAGTTGTCAGCTAAATTTCTCACCCCAAAGAGTCGACTCACATACAATAGTGTCAGGATCAAAGGCTTCAGGAGAAATGAACCTTCACTCGACTATAATCTATTAGATAGATAACTGCCCTCGTCTTCCTCTGCTAAGTGAGCTTTTTTTTTCTGCTTTCTCGCGTTCGCACCTTCGTTCTCTCACAACTGGAAATCGCCGTATTCATTCCTCGCAATGTAATGCTTCTTACGAGTTCGCTTCGGTAGCCAAAGTCTTAGGTCCTACCCAGGGCTCGGAACAACTACACGCTATTACACTGGTGTACACGCACGCCAAGCCACTCAATTCAATTCAATTACACTGACCCACTTTTAATTTTA